>JAHDVE020002622.1:0-29954 GCA_022606495.2 Halesus radiatus
TATCACTAAATTGGGCTGTTAAATTAACACACATGCTTATGTTAATCATTTTAAGTTATTCAAATATTTGCAATTAGATTCTATGAATAGACAGTGTGTCCTATTCAAATGCGATCTAAACTACGAAAATACAAGTACAGTTGAATAAAGACATTTAATTCATACAAAAACAGTCTAGCTTTTTATCTACAGAACTGTTAACAGACAAATTTGAAATGAAGTTGATGTTGAAGTGAAATGACAATTTTCTTTTAACTATGAATAGAATTGGTATATAACCGATTAGTATTTATATACCTAATATGAAAGTACATAGGCGGAAAACATACCTGCGGACTTTTGTTTAGCGGCTTTGTCCTTTTTGGAAGACTTATCCTTATCTTTGCTTGATGATTTATCTTTTCCATGGCTGCCTGGTGTTGTTTTTCCATCAGTAAAGTTTGATACCTCCTGAAAGTAAGGAAAATACAATATTATAATATATGGTATATAGTATCAATGAGAATGACTTGACGCAGGTGATTGGTTTGATTAGCTTTTGACGACCATGTTACACTGCCCATTGCCCATCAAGTAGTTCAATTTACTCAGAGTAAGATGTTAATTAATGAAGACCGGACTAACACATAAAAAATGCAACAACACTTCTTGTTATTAATATGACTGTTCGTTGTCCCGATTAAATAAGCATTATTAATAATAAATAAAGTCGACAGGACCGAGATCTCCATTAATATTGGCGTTGATCGTGAATTCACAAAAGCAAGGTTAAGACTACTACCACGGGTGATTTAATAGTACTAAGTTATTACTTCGCCTTCCGAGATGGGCAGCAGGAGCTGATGTTTCCAATTCTGGGATTGGATGGACATCGAGAGTAGATGCATTTGACTAAAGTTTATTTCTCCAGTGCTATTCCCAACTTCTGCTATTATGTATTATAATATGTATAGTATATGTGAGAAAGGTATAGAGGGAGACATTGAACAAGCGCCAATGTTTACATTTTAAACAATCTAGTTTTAAAATAATAATAAAAATACTCGTTTCATTATTTGAATTTTTACAAATAAATTTACATACCAATAAAAACAGGATTATAACAATAATTTATTATGAGATAATTATTATACATATTTATAAATATACTGTAGCGATTCGAGTGATATAATATTATGGTGGTCACACTGCCAACGTGTAGGCGTAGTAGTCGATTAAATTAATGATACTAATTAAAGATTGAAAAAGATAGGCAATATTCAGCGGTCATAAAGTCATTGGTTAATTGTGTGAATTTCCTATGCCATCCATATATATATATATATTGCATACTTATTGTCAAAACGTGAAAAAGTATAAATAATGACAATTGTTTTTTTTTCTTGATATTTCAATAATACATAGTTTACCCACCATATGTGCTTTTACTTTATTTCATAAAAGTATATCAAATTTTAAGGCAGAGATATTGGATAATTAATAGATGTAAATAATTTTCAATTTATATTACCAATAAAGAAAACGTAAAAACCTAAAATTCGTGTAATAAATCATCGCGTTATTTAAAAAAAATATATATATATTTATTATTTATAAAATCTTTTAAAAATTGTATGTAACAAGTCTCCCCAATGTGAGCTGAAAGGGGATCTGTACATGTAATGTAGTAATGAAGATGTGGCTATTGTTTCGATGTCTTTGTTGGAACGAACAAAAAGAAGTGCCTAGCTACCAGGGGCATAGCACAATATTTTCGAGATTTCTACGAATTTTCAGAACAAAAGGTTTCGGTAACTGTCCATCGACACTATCGCCGCTATAACCGTCAACTCTTGCCGGTTTATAATTGTCTCTCTTCCGTTCCTTTTGCCAAAGGATTTGGTGTTGGCCTCCCCATCGTCCGATCCCTATGAGTGTATTGATGGAGTTCATAGAAGTCGTAAAGCTGCAAATGCCCTAAGAGACATTCAAACATCTTCCATCCTTGCTATATGCCCTTCCCAGTGTATCGTTATAACATGACCAATACTCAGGATGTTAAAAAAGTCATCTTTTGTAAGTTTAAAAATTTTAATTTTTCCACAATTTTTTTTTTAACTAAAACACAACAAGGTTTTTTTTTCAATAATATCACGACACACCCCTGCTACATCATACTATATAAGTAACTTACAATATTTTACGTATGTACAAAGTAGGAAAAATCACTATGGAAAGAGGCTCCCGAACCGACGCATAATATAATATGATATATCATTCCTCGCGTCAAAATAATGACAACGTCAAATACAAAACACGGAAAAAGCGCTACTTGATTTGACTTTATGACTGAGATTGAATATTTGATCCGATCGATAAGAAATCCACCGTATCGTGACTGCAATCAAAACTGGACATCTTAAAGATTAGCTCTTCACCGACGGAAGTGCAAAAGGTTGGTTAAAAATTGAACAAATATTAATTCAAGTGCTCGAATTTATTTAAATGCTGTTCAACCGAGATCAGAAAAAATATAACGTGTTATATATACAATGTTTCGTTTTGGGGTTTTGTTGATATTACATAAATTACCTTACTGCTTTCGGAATCCATATTTAAAAATAGTGTAAAACCGTACTACCTACGTGCATAAACAGGGTTTTCCTGGAGTACAAAAATTATAAGGATAATTAAAATTACTATAATGATTAAACTTCTAAAATTCACGAGGATTCTTCTTGGTCGACATGCCAAATACATTATTTAATATAAAAATCAGATATAAGTTAAAATTCAGTGTCCGACATTGAGCTTTTAGTGAAACCCAGATATAGGTAAAAAAAAAAAAAAAAAATAAGACGGAAAAATATTTAACTTTCAAACTAAAGCATATTTGTCGCTTTGAATACACATCCTGGCAAAGGAGAATAATCCCTAAAGACATTCGGTTATGTAGTTATAACTAGCAAGGCAGAAGGATTTTAGCAGAAATAATCCGTTCAGGTAAATTTTATGTGAAGACTAAATGAGATTGTCAAATAATCTATTTAGTCGGCCCGTGTCGGTAATCAAATACAACGAAAGGACGATTCCAATGTTATGACATAACGAGTCACGAATATCTTCAGAGTCCGATTATAATAGCTGTAAATTATCAAATTGGAGAGAGGATATATTTCGCAATTTAAAGTATTTTAATAACCGTACGATAAATTAACATAAATTATTATTAACTATCATTTTACCATAGATGTACAAATTAGATGAGAAACGTGGTGAAAAAAATGTTCCACTTTGTTGGATGTTGTGAACATTCAACTCTATACTACCACTTTTAGTCGACCTACAGCCAGTAGCGTGCAGACCATAAAGGCTGACAAACTGTGCCTACCCTAAGAACGATCCATAAGAAAATAAAAATAAAAAAGATAAATATCTGATCAATGTATGATTGTATAAATGGGTTACCGCTCGCCTGGCGAAGCTGAACTGATCTCGTTCTGTATTGTCCACCTTCCCTTAGAGGGAGTGGAAACTAACCCCTGTCCCTGCAATTATATATCACTTTTACCTGGAAAAGACACCGGCCGGACCCTTGTGCACGTCCCAATGGGGCACGCATTGCCGGCTACTGTTATCTCCGTCTCTTCAACCTAGCGACACGCTCCCGGCCATCAGGATTCCATATATTTCCCTAGGGTCTTCAGATGTTTCTCACCCCACCTCCCAGATATACTCTTCTTAAAGGATACTATACTCCGAGTGGCTGGTGCAATTCTTCACTGGGAAGAGTGTCAGAATCAGGAAACCTCTCTGCATCTCCTCTGGAGGGATTGTCCTAGTTTTGTGGCTGTAGTCTGTTTTGGATAAAATTAGGTTTTTGTGTTTATTCTTAGGTTTGTTGGTGCACTAATGCATTACTCCGAATATCGACCGAAGAAGCCGGTAAGGGCTATATTTTGACGACGTAAGTACCTGTACGAACCAATTTGTTGTGCGTTTGTGACTAACCTCCTTCTATGCTAAAGCTGTGCAAGGACACTTGAGGGTTTGTAATTAAAAAAAATATAGCTTCATTTAATAAAAAAAATAGAGTTTTTGAAGTGCATCCTGAAGGAGTAACCATACATTATTCATATCGGGTGGGAAAGTGGCGGGTAACCTCAACTGATCATCGCATTATGATCAAGTGCATTTTTTCCATGAATTTGATCAGTTGGCCATAACAATGAACGGAAGATGGCCATTTTCAAATACGTAATGCAGAATTCATACTCGAACTTGAGAAAAAACTGCAACAGCTTTTGGTCATTAAGCAATGCACGACACTGCCTACAGCCACCGATTGCGGTTGATATATCGAAATGCCTCCGTGCTGTGTGTTGCGTACTTCAATAACAACTCCAAAAAGTTTTTAAAAGCCAACGGAAATACTTTTCACAGGACCCATAAACAGTTAACAAGTATTCAGTAAATGATAAACATTTTTACGTGCAAAATACATAGATTTGGGCTTCTGATGATACGTATTTTTCTAGCCGAAAAACATGATTTATTCATATTTGATGCCACCCATATGTACAATAAATTTACAAAGGTGATGAAAGGTTTGAAAACTTTATATTTCGGTAATATTTAGTGATAGTATCACTTGGCATATTTTATCAGGGCCGCAACCAGAGAGCAATTTGATGAACGTAATTATAAATATCTATAATATAAACACACAAATTTGTTTTAAACCACTACAATTTAACATAATGATCGACCGGTTTCGAACTTAATATAGTCCTCACGAAGGAAGGGTTCTTCCGAAACAGATCGATCATTATACTACATTGTAAGGGTTTAAAACAAATTCTTGTGATTATAGCCACAAATGTTTTTTTACGAATATGTAAATATCTCTTTTAGCGAGCTTAAAGAGATATTTACATATTCCGGGCCATAATCACAGGGGATAACCATTGCAGGTGATAAAAAATATCGCTCATCCGTAGGCAGATTCTATAATGTATTGTAAAACGATTGTTAGCTACTCTTCCGAATCAAAGCGATCGATTCCTGTTTTTACATGAGTGGTTTTCAATAGCGTGCATGGACATGCTTGTTACACAAAGTTGTTTAGAACAGTTGTGAAGCAATCTAACGACAGAATTCTTGCATGAATCCTATGATTTATTTTCACATTCTTAAAGTGGACGAGATTTATGTTTATTAAAATTGACGTGCAATATATTGAGTCCCATTAAATTATCAGTTAAATATTCGACATATATTTTATCTTGTTAACTGAGGACACATTGTACGACTGAGAGCTTTCTTTCTAAAATGGTTACTAAATTGGAACAGGTGTGTTTGGCATAGAGGTAGGTAGCTATTCACTGTGGTAGAGTTTAAAATGAGCGGGCTGGTCGCAGGCACTAATATCGGGTTTTTCACATTATCGACAACATACACACGTACAGGTATCGCAACCAGAGTTGAGTCGAATAGTGCTCACATAAACGCATGGCGTGCATACATCATGTATCAAACTTATGCCTCGTCTATAAAATCACAATGTTTTTTCGCAAAACCAAATTCGATTATCGTGCAGTCGAATAATTGAGAGATTCTTGCTTGTGTAGTGGTGTACGGTGGTAAGGGGAGAATGCAGGCGGGTTTTCCAAAGTATTTAGAACCAATTTGAACTACACATGGGCGAAATTGAATGAATAAATTAAATGAAAAAATTCAATCTCATCACACACTCGATCTGATTCTTAAATTAAAATTGAATTAATTCTTCATTCCTTAGCTTAGGCCTTGCAACCCTACAATTATTTAACGCGCTGCACCATAATTACGGCGCGGACATTATGAGCATCATCGCAAAGGCGCCGGAGATATTGTGCAGGTGCAGTGTGCAGGACTCCATCTAACTTATAGAAACCCGCTCCGCAATCCATAAAAACCCGCGCGTCATCGTCCACACTAGTCCGTATCAGCAAACCCCTCTAGTAAGTCAGTCAGTAATTCCGTGTAGCGCCCATTCGCTTGTGAAGTCCGTATTCCCCCCTAATTCAATGAATTAAGAAATGTATTCCGTATTCAGTTGTGACATCGTTGTCACTACAAGTCTAGTCCGTCAATATCGAGTCTGTCCATACTAGGTCCCCAGGGCGCAAGTTAGTCAAGTCACTGCGAGACACTAGTCAAAAGTTCCTAATTCATTCCTCAATTCCCGCGGCGATACTATTCGAGTTAGTCCCAGCGGGGCAGAGCAGTCACTTTCACTAGTCTGGTGGGAATTTCCGAAGTAATCCGTACTCGATAGGGCGCCTATTTGTTTGGCTCATATTATCATTGAGGTGTATAGGTACACATTTTTCGTATTATTTTTTTTTATCTAGTAAAGATTGATATTTTCGTGTTTATTTTATTTTTTAATATGTTATTTCCAACACAAGCGCAATTTGCAATGCGAAAAAATACCCCGTTTTCTATTTTATTTTTATTATTAGATTTTTTTAAATTAAAGGAATTAGTTAAATAAAGAACTTCACAAGACTAAGTGAAAAAGACTGAATCAATTTACTACTGCGAATGAAGCCTAACCACTATCGGTGTGTACAAATACATTCAAATGTTCGCTCTTTAAAATTATTTGCCTGTATATCAAGATGATAATAGACATGACAAGATGATAATAGACAGTATTGTATACAAAAAAAATACAAAATATGCACTTGGTCATAGATATGTATTAGTTTTAAATAGGTACTAGGTTTATATATTTGTTAGGTTTTTTTTCTAGTTATGCCTACTTAAGTTTAAATTGTCACTAGCTATAACTTTTAGTTGGTAAGTGACTAGCTATAAGCCATAGATGTAAGTCACTAATTATAAGTCTCAGTAGTTAGTCCCTAGCCATAAGTCTTACTTATAAGCCATTAGTAATAAAGTTTAGCTGTAAGGTATTGGTTGTATATGTTATTTGAGTAATTGTAAAGCGCCCTTGAGATAATTTTCCCACGAAAACGGCGCTATAGAAGTAATCCAATTATTATTATGATATTATTTCTTTTTTCAACGCCCAAAAAGCTTTAACATGTAGTAAATCTTCAACATGAGAAATAATAATTTTGGAGATGAGCATAAGGTTAAGCAAGGTGTTAAGCAAGGCTGCGTAATGTCACCGTGGTTATTCAATCTATACATGGATAATTGTATGCAAGAATTGAAAGAGGTGGGCCTGGGCGCAAAAATGAGTAGTCTGCAAGTATGTTGCCTGTTGTATGCTGATGATGCAATACTGATTGCTAACAGTATGGAAGATCTACAGTCCCTAGTATCTAGGATGAACGAAGTATGTATGAAGAATGAGCTAATGATGAATGTAAATAAGTCCAAAGTCATGGTGTTTGAAAGAGAGAGTACGAAAACAGTATGCAATATAGTTGTGAATGATGAATACTTGGAGCAGGTTGATGAGTTTGTGTATTTGGGAAGTATGTTTACGAGAGATGGAAAGACTGATAGGGATATTGAAAGAAGGGTGAATGCAGGAAACTCCATTAACGGAGGACTGAACGCGGTTGGCGCAAACAAAAAGTTGTCCAAGGAAGCGAAGCTAGCAGTCCACAATGGAGTGCTGATACCAACCTTGATGTATGGCAGTGAGGCATGGAACTGCAGAGGAAGGATGAAAGTAGACTGAATGCTGTAGAAATGAGATCTCTGAGACGAATGTGTGGTAAAACCATGTATGATCGAGTGATAAATGTTGAGATTCGTAAAGAATGCAAGGCTGATGTAAGCGTAGTGAGCAAGATTAAGAAAGGGACGCATAGATGGTTTGGGCATGTAGAGCGAATGAACGAAGAAAGGAGTGTAAGGAGAATATATGACGCGAATGTGAATGGAAGAAGAAGCCGGGGACGCCGAGGAAGACATGGCACGATCAAGTGAATCAAATACTCGAGTCGGGCCATGTCAGAAGTCGGAATAACAGAAGAGAATGTATGAGGCGTTGTATGAATGTGAATGAAGCAAGAAGTGTATGCCAAGATCGAGTTGTTTGGCGGTCCGTCCTCTCTGCCTGCCCCTGCGGGGAAACGGCGTGATGGTTAGTTAGTTAGTTAGTTAGAGATGAGCATAAAACAATAAAAAAAAATTACAACAGATAAAAATACAAGAAATAAAATACAAGAAAGAAAAAAAATATATTTAAAAACATACAGTGATCGGGTAGGTTTATAGAAATACAGCACAAGGTTTAAGAATAGGGTTGGAATAAATATTTAACGTGGTTCACAAAATTCGACAATATCGCTGATTTTATGACCAAAATAATGTGCCCTCCGAGCTGACAGTTACTCACACGGAGAAAGGCTGGACTCCATGGAAACCGTAGACAAAGACTTGGTGAAAGTGTCACACAGAAATCTCACGTATATTATATTTGTGTGATTTTCCTCCAAACACAAAATCGGAACAATATCAATTATTTTACCAAAAATAAAACTATCGAAAGTATTGTAAAAATTATTATCTTCAGTGATTTTAATAATTTTTTTGTCAAGGAAACACACAACTAATATTTTCAATGAGTTTTGCTCTTTTTATAATATAACACAATTGATCATTTTTTATAACATGAATGCACACATTTTACCGCTAGTATTCAGTAACGTTAAAAATGGCATGATTCTACCCTTAAAAATTACATAAAAAAAGACATGTTGCCCCCGAACATAAACATGGGTTGGAATTTCCGCGAAAGCTCAGATCGTCCACATACTTTAAAAATAATTACAAGAATAGTAAAATAATAAACATAGAAAAATAATATTGTCAGAGTAGACAAATTACAAACACAAACAGAAAATAACAATAAGTGATTAAAGTAGGCATGTAATTAATTTAAAATGTAAAAATAATTGAATTTCTAAAATAATTTTCCTTTTTTAAAATAAATTATTATAAAATAATAAATTTATATTGGATATTTATAATATTAATAAAAAATAAAATCAAGAAGATAATAAAACATATAAAATTAATTAATATTTTATTAATAATGACGCCACAAAGTTACAAATCGTTTGAATAAATTATAAATGAATAATAGTTAATATTATTAAAGTTATATTAATAATATTCTAAATATAGGTATTGATGTGAAAATATATTTAAGACCTAGCTATTTACATTTTTTTATTATTAATGATATTTAGTGACTATTAACACTTTTCCTAATAAAATTGATATGAAATACTTAGTTTACAATACTGTTTAATAAATACAATATTTATGTCTTCCTCGGGCATCCACTGCTTCTTCTTCCATTCACATTCGCGTCAAATATTCTCCTTAAACTCCTTTCTTCGTTCATTCGCTCTACATGCCCAAACCATATAAACGTCCCTTTCTTAACCTTTCTCATTACGCTTACATCAGCCTTGCATTCTTTACGAATCTCAATATTTTTCACACAATCATACATGGTTTTACTACACATTCGCCTAGGAGATCTCATTTCTACGGCATTCATTTACTTTCGTCCTTCCTCTGCCAATTCCATGCCTCACTGTCATACATCAGGGTTGGTATCAGCACTCCATTGTGGACTGCTAGTTTCGCTTCTTTGGACAACTTTTTGTTAGCGCCAACCACGTTCAGTCTTCCGTTAATGGAGTTTCCTGCATTCACCCTTCTTTCAATATCCCCATCAGTCTTTCCATCTCTCGTAAACATACTTCCCAGATATAGAAATTCATATTTACATCATATATAAATATCATATGTATACTCGTATATTAAACAGAGGTGTAAACTAAATATTTCATATTAATTTTATTAATAATGACTCCACAAAGTAAATACATTTATTGAAGAAACTTTTTCTAGTTTCTAAAATTTAAAAAATTACCTAATTGTAAACCAGCTGTATTCATATACAAAAAATCTAAACTTTATTTATGTCAAAAGAATGATTTGTTTCCAAAATATGGTTGGCAAATACAGAATAATTAAAAGGCCTTAAATGCTCCTTAACTCTAATATAAAAATTTAGAAAAGTTTTTTTTTTAAAGAAACTCAACACAGGAAGGAGGCTCTGAGGGAAATAATTTCCCTCAACGCCCATATCATCTTTGGGGATGCTGTGTGGAGGGTCTTTTAGAGGATAGGAAGGAGTGAACTTGGGTCTTGAAGAGACCCATATTATAGGATGGAGGAAACACAGAGGTCGCAGATCATTCCACAGCCAAGCTGTTCAACACAAGAACGAGTCGTAGAAGCGATCCGTTCTCATGTGACAAATGTCAACCATGTGCAAATGTTGGGCGCGCGTTTGGCATGAAGGGATCCATAGCGCTAGTTCTTCAGAGCATCCTCCATTAAAAACACTGGTAGAACAAGGACAGCATTCCCACCCGACGTCTATGTTCCAAAGATTGCAATCGATAGGCGATTCTATCAAACGGACAGCCCGTTTCTGACAGAGTCAAGGGTTTTTTTCAGATATTTTGGGGCTCCCGACCAGAGGTGGCTCCCAAATTCTACAGTGGGAAACACTTGCGATTTATAGAGGGTCAGCAGTTGTGTACTATTAAAGTATATGCGGGCTCTTTACAATACGCCCAGCTTCTGAGAGGCTAACTTTACTCTGGCTTCGATGGAGCCCCCATACCTGAGCTAGTCACTTTATATAATTATTTTTTTATTAATTAATTTTTTGAAACATATATTCACACAAACAAGGTACATAGGTTACAAACATTTTTTTTAACCACCAAGCATGTCAATGGAGGGTTTGTTGGGAAGATTTCTTCCACTAAATAAAACTTAATGTTTCAAAGACCCAATCAGATGTGATTGGGTCTTTGAAACATTAAATTCGACGAGGTTCTTCTTATTCCAAGAGGAGATCCTCTCGAGGTAACCGTCCATTCTCTGCTTCAAAGCCCTTCGAGCCGTTGGAGTTTGTGTGCCCTTTGGGGCCTTATCAAACAAAAAAATTATCATGAACTGTACTGTCATCCGCGTAACAATGGATTGGTGCACATGTCAAGATGAGTCTGTCTGTGCTGCGATTGCATCCACAGCTCGATCGCGGCTCCTCACCCGGTGTACGCCGGTTGCGCTGTCCCTGGCCGTCGCTCCGAGAAGCGCGGCATCACACCGCCAGGCCACGACATGCCCGGCCCTGC
This sequence comes from Halesus radiatus, assembly GCA_022606495.2. NCBI lineage: Eukaryota > Metazoa > Arthropoda > Insecta > Trichoptera > Limnephilidae > Halesus > Halesus radiatus. The sequence continues at coordinate 11,178 of JAHDVE020002622.1, forward strand.
TCCGATAGTACCTTACGAACCGATTGCAGCGCCCGACCCAATGTACGCCTGTTACGCTGCCACTAGTCGCCGCCCTGAGCGCGACCACGTGACACTAGGCCCTGATATGCCCGATGTGTCTGCCATGGCCCAAACCACAATTTTCAGTCCAGTCTACACTCGGCAGCGGTAACGCAGTCCGGTACCACTCATGACCCGGAAAACTAACGTAGCGAAGATCACCGTCCTCCTGGCTGCCGCTGACACTGCCAGCCCAGCCGTCGCCCACGTCGTCGGGAACCGCGCCGCACCAAGCGACAACACGCCCTCCGACCATGAGTGTAGCGGAGCTCCACGGGGGGAGTGTGTCAGACGTCTTGCCGCCCTTTTAATTGTATAAATTTTATTGTCTAGTTATAAGAATTGATATTAATTGTACGGGACCGGGATCAGCAAGAAATAAATAGTTGATTTGCATAACTGGTCCAGGCCCCGCTAGATAAACATTTTGTGCAACACATTGTTCAAGTGGCGGGATGTGCCTGCTACGGCTGTTAATGAATTGTAGAATGAATGACCAAATAAATCGGGAGAGAGAGACGAGTGGTGCGAGGGAGAAGGGTGTTGTCGGATAAACTTTCGCGGCGCAGTAGCGCAGTAGTCGAGTACGACACAGAGGGGATGTCACTATCGTCGTGATAAAAAAACATATCGCGCTCGGTATAGCGCCTGGTTGGTGGTATAAATAGAGGCCGAAAACAGCAAATTCGGCGGTCAGCCAGCAACCGATAATACTTCTGCTCCCTCAAACCGCTCTACCTCGCTTTACTTCTACTGACTTGCCTTCTTCTTCACTCTGACCACCGCTGACCCTGGACCCCCCCCCCATGAAAATTTTCATGAAGTTTATTTAGGAATTTGTAAAAAAAATTAAGTCAATTAAGTCTTTCAGAACCAGTTCATAGACAAAAAAACGTCACCTACATATCTTTTCCAAAATTAAACTTATTTTAATAATAATTTTAAAATAATAATATTTTTGACCTTCGGTCAAAGAAACATTCCTATAGATTTTCAGACCTGAATTAAAACTGGCAGTGATAAAAATATTTGATGCTCGACAACACCTTATAGAATTATTAGAAAAATGTTGGTGTAGTTCAAAAGCACAATTTAAACTATAAACATGGGTACCGCTTGAACGAGTAGCTACAATCCAATGAACCGCGCAAAGCCAGTATGCCAGCAAATTGGAAAACAAAACCAATTTTTATTCGGTCTAGATAAGGAGGAAAAAGTTCTGAAATCCATGCCTTTTAAAATATACGTACGTTACGAAAAATCCAACTAAAATCTAAAATAAAACATTGATACCTATGATGACTAAAACGGGGAGAGGGACGTCGCAGAGTTATTATTTATAAATTCAAAATAATAATAATATTATTGTGCAATACGATAAACATGGTGTTTTTAAAGAGAAAAATATTTATTACTTTTTTTTAAAAATTTGCATTGGCTTAGCATTTATAAAAATAAAATCAGAAATATTACATATTTCCTGACCGTTCTACGCATGTTTTACTGTAAATTTAAACTGTTTTTATGTAAATTTATAAAATATTTAATAAATATTTTTCTATTTAAAAACATTATGTTTATCGTATTACGTAATAATACTATCAATATTTCAAAATAATAAATAATTCCGCTCCGACGTCCCTCTCGCCCTTAAGACGCCGTGTTTAAGCGAGTGATTCAATTAAAAATCAATCCCAGAGGCTGGCATTGAATTAAACTTAATTACACGGTTCAATTTTCGTGAACGCTTCACAGCAGAGAATTCAATAGGGTGGCCCCACAATTATACTATTGCTCTATATTATAATTGGCTAATGAAGGAAACCCAAACAAGCTACAACTCATCCAAAAAAAGTTACGAGATACATTCTAAGAAAAGGTTAATGTAATAATGTAAATAAAATAAAAACAATCATTAAAAACGAGCCTGCTTTACAATACGTTAATATTTATATTTAGAATTTTTAATAACCTACCGCCCAAATATTTTATAAAATGAAATTGATTTTAATAAAATAATACGGACTATGAGACTAGAAATGTAAAAAGAATAAGATTATCTATAACATCAAAACTGCTTACTATATGATGGACTGAAAATACATGATGAGATATTACAAAATTGATAAATACCATGTTCTAATTAGTTTACATATAAACCAACGGCTGAGAATGTTTAATTTTACAAGTTCGTTTATGAATCGAGCGTAGAATTTTTGAAAATTAGCATTTTATTTTAAACTAACGCTGTTTGTTGTGGTCAAAGTAGTAAATACCCGAGCGTACAATTTCTTACCTATTTCTTAAAAAAAAAATCGATAAAAAAATATTTCTCTATTCTATTTCAAGTAGTTCGTTCTTCATGCCTTTATTGAATGCACGCCACTGCAAATCGTGTAATATGAACTATCTCAATGCATAATAACAAAAAAATATATGCATATATGTTGTGAGCATACTAAGAAAAGTCAATGTCCTTGTTTTTATACAGATTGGGATTGAGGATTTTCGCATTAAAGTATATTTTGTTTCATATACGTAAAACATATTCTGACCAGCGAAGCGGTGAGTTTGTCTGTGCAAAGGACTTCAGTCTTGGTCTGCCAACGGACAGAGATCTTGAATTGGCTACTTTTAGCTGTATGCTCACGATAGGGTGGCCCGTCGATATATATATATATATATATATATATATATATATATATCGACGGGCCACCCTAGCATTACTAGAATGGGGTAGGCGGGACGATTCCTCTCCGCATCACCATATTCTCTGAACGACCGTGTGATCGAATAAGAATTTTCAATTTTCCCTCTCGGCGGATTCTTTAATATAATATTGTCGTGTCAATATTGAATGTGTAGAAATAATTCGAAGTGACGGAATTGGGTTTAGGATCGGGATCCGAATACATGTGCCTGTTGATATTGCCTGTTGTAATTGAATTTAGAAAATTCATTAAGGACATTTTTTTCATTAATAAGTTAACAATCTCGACTATGAAGCAGAAATTTTATCATACGAAGCACCAAAATTTAAGTACAGTGAGCTCTGGCGTCATGAAGAAGGCACAGCTTTTTCTGCTTAGAATTTCTAGCTTAACTATTTTCAGCTCTCCACATCGTTTTCATCGTGAGTTATGTAGCTTTGAAATATCCTTTCAAAATATTTTTTATTGCTCAACAACTTTTAATATCTTTAGCGAAGCCGGGTGGTAGCTACTACTACTAAATAGGCAGTGAATATGACATTACTTTGAGAAGTTACTTACGTAGTTATTTGGATGTAAACATTGTCAATAACTTGAGTCGCGTCACAAGCGGTGACTCTGGATAATTCAACACACCTTTGAAAGTGATATAAAGTCATTAAAAATACGAAAAAAACCCTCCCAGTAGAAACTGAACACTGTTTAAAAAGGAGGTGAGTAAATACGGAAGAGAGGGGGAGCAAGCTAATATAAATACCGCTTAGGGCGTCAGCGATCGTCTAAAAAATATTTAATAAAACAGGCATTATTTAGAATAGAGTAAAAATCTAAGACTTATTTTATTTTACTTGAACTGACTTGAGTAGCATTTAAGGAAACGCTGTGAATTTTATTCATACCCATAACATGTTAAATAACAGAACCCCACGAGTTATTTATATTTTTCGAAGGATATTTTACGATTTTTTTTCTATCGAGTTAAATTCATATGTATGATACTTTCTCAACTAGACAACTGTATAGAGATTATCTTCGAAAATAACTTTTTTTCAAGTTTTCAGGGGAAGATTGTAATATGGACATAGAAATTCTGAATGCTTAAAGGTCGTTTGAAAAATATATCACTGTAGAAGTCACAATAGGTGCTAATTGTTAATGTCCACGACGATAAACTTCTCAAATAAAAATAACCAGTTTTCGCTTCACGTGTTTTCCGCATTTCCCACCACACATATTCATAAACGCCGTGAAAATTTTTCAAACGTGTTAAAACAGAAAAAAAACACACACTTTAATATTACTAATAAGCCATATGTATTGTAAATATAAAAATAATACAGGTAACTAACAGCTAATACAATAAGTTACAATGTATGCAGTACATCGGCTTAGCACGACGTCAGCTGTCACATTATTTTTGATCCGTTGTTGATTTAGCTTGCCACGCTCGGAATGATTACCCGTCAGATCCGAACTGGCGGTGCGCGGAGTGTTTCTGTGGGCGTGGAGAAATTTGGCAAGCTTCAACGTCATAAGGGCACCTACTGCTGTCAGATCGTTAAGTCAGATTGGTAAGATACGCCCATTATTACGTAGGTAATAATGGGCGTATCTATTGTTATCATCGTCCTTATTAAAACGATATACACATAGGACTTGTAGAAGATAACTTATTATTTTAAAAATGGAAAAATCAGTGCATCATACTATAGGATTTGGTAATCAAATCTGGGGCCCGATTTCGGTTCTTTTTAAGGATAAGACATTGCCCTTATCCTTAGGCTTAAAGACTGTTTGCTTAACTGCGTTTCCGATTTATTTACTACGTAGTTGTACCAAAAGAAAAAATAATATTATAGTAATGAGTATTGCCGTTAAACATCATTAGTGAGTTATTTGTCGCGTAATAATGATATTAGATGAACCGAATTAACGAAATTGCGATGTTTGTAAAGCAGCTATGTCAAAAGGCCGAAATGACAGAAAAAGGTTGATTAAATTCTAAAAATTATAATAAACTACACATTAAACGTAAGTAATAATAAACGACACGTGTTAAGTATGTGTGATGTACCTATAATTTTTTAATAATACTGCGATAATGAAACCACAAACTCCTTTAAAAATGTATTATTATTGACATGGAATCGGAACCGCAGTTAAGCAAAATGTCTATACCCTGAGGGTAAGGAAAATGTCTTATCCTTAAAGTGAACCGGAATCGGGCTCATTAGTTTGGAAAAAAAAATCTTGATTCCTTTAACTTAACTGGTGGGTTGCAATCTACTTCCTATTTGTACGGTGGAGGTCGTAATGGGATGGTGATACTATTCAGCCAGTCGACGGCATCGGGAATCACTTGATTCAGAACAGATTTGCCTTCACGAAACTGGTGGAGTGTACATTCTTCAAAGATATGCTATGTAGTTTGTACTCGTATGTGTTCACACAATTCACGCGTTACTTGTACAGGTCGTACATAAGGTGGGAATTCTGCGTTCATTCTATCTTTATTTTAGTAGAAGTTGTTGGCGTCATTGAACCTTTCCGTAACGCTACGTAGCTGGGAGACACGGCAAATGCATTCCCAACATTTGCACAATGTTGACATTATCCTCACGGGGACGGTTCACCTTTATTACTAAACTTGTTATTGTGTTCAGTGGACGTCAAATGACTTGCTGGTTTTTGGGTTTACTCCCCCGTACAACATGAGTCTCTTACAGTGAATACTGTTATTTCTAAATGAATTAAATGATATACTTTGTATTCATCACTTTATTAATATAAAGATATCTAAATGTTTCAAAAGCGATCCTTTCTTCATCAAGAGTAATACTAAATATAATCATGTCTAGACAAACGTTAAAAACTAGACACAATAGACAAATTATAAACATAAAGAAAAATTGATTTAAGTAGGTAAGTAATTAATCAAAAATTAATATAAAACATTGAATAACAAATTTATATTAAAAATTAAAAATTAAAAAAGAAATTATTTTTATTATTATGCTTAACATGAAAATAAATTCAAGAGAAATCTATTTTTTTTAAATATTACTGTTATTTCTCATTATTTTTTTTTATATACGTGGGTTCTTCACCATAAATATAGTTTTTTTTATAAATGCGTCTTTTTAGACAATAAAAACTGGCTTCTGAAAAAAAATCATAATTGTAGATGTGTCGTGCCTACATCAGAATCCACAACTCTTGTAGTGTTATCCGGTGCCAGGACATTCAACCGACCATGTAGTATTCCATCAAATCTTTTGGCGAACGCTGGGGCATTGTCCAAAATACTTAAGAAAATGGGGATTTACGGAATAAAGAAAATACGAAAAACGAACATATTATTTCTGTGATGTTGCTTCACATAATGTCTGATTGCAAAGCTCTCATTCGTAGGAAAACTACCAAAGCCGATGTGATTGATTGTGTCAGTTACGTGGGTTATGACTTTCTGTTTATGGAAAATAGGGGGCATAATTTTATACACATCTTTGGCTTTGCAAAACAAACGTCAACCAACAATATCGATTATTTTGGTGCGAAATACTGTGGATGGGGCGAATCGAATTAAGAGAGTTATCGGAGAAAATTTATTGTGAATTCCAATAGCTTCGTCCAGACGGACGACGCGCGTGTCAAATGCATGTAGACAAGTGCGAAAAAGTATCAAGCAGCAATTGAACATAAATGGAAAGGCCCGAATATATTATTATGGTCACAATTGATTCCATACGTTTTATTTTGCCCTATTGACTACTGAAATGATTTAATTGCTAGTTGCGAAGCTGCCTCGTACGTCAACCGCGCGCCGTCTGGACGAAGCTAATGAGGTGTCCGGAAAGAATGTGGGTGGGATGAAGACAGTCAGATGTCTCAAGTTTGAATCCCACAGCGGGTACCGACATACTCCAATTTTAGTACTAGGAATGCTCAGTAAAAGTTTCTACACTATAAATTTTACATGCTTTATTTTGTACTAGCTTTACTACCCGGCTTCCCCCGAGATATGACTTGAAAATATGGAACAAAAATAATAAATACTTATAAGCCATTAGTAATAAAGTTTAGCTGTAAGGAATTGGTTGTACATGTTATTTAATTAATTGAAAAGCGCCCTTGAGGTGATTTTCCCACGAAAACGGCGCTAGAGAAGTAATCCAATTATTATTATTATTATTATTAATATAAGATCTTTTTTACAGAAATGCAATTATTTCATAGTTCACGATTGAAATCATTGTCCCTTGTGAACAATTACTGACAGAAAGAGCTGAGCAAATTTCATGACGCGCAAGCTCAACGTTCGAGAGTTTTGCTGCTTCAAACGAGTCAACAAATTTCTCCAGTATAATTATGATTTAGGTAAGTGTTACATAAACGGATTGGGTTAATTTCATTCGGTCCCGGAGGAGTCACAGCGAATAAAATACCGCCATAATAATTAGTTGCGTAAACTAACGGAGGTTACGCTTATTAGCACACGATTTGAACACATATTTTACTCCAGTGATGCACAACCTTTTTAGCCGGAGAGCCAATTTATCAATGTTCAATATGTTTGCGGGCCGAAGTGGATAGGGTACCTTAAACATAGTTAAAATATGGTATTATGCTATATCTTTAGATGCCATAAAATAAAAAAATAAAAAAAAAGTAAATGATGTCGATTTTTATGAATCTGAAAATTTTTAAAACATGTAAATACGTGTAATTTTGGGGGTTTATTCAAAATATTGAAGACAGAAAAGTTTGTGGCGATACCATTTCGTATTTTGTAAAATGGAACGGAAACCGTTAAATATTTTTATCACAGCACCCGGAAATCCGAAATATTGCTATTAAACAAGACATCTAAAAACTCACTTCCGTTACTTCTATATTTTCAAAAATAATATCTTGAACCCCTATAAAATGGAACCCATTAAAAATAGCAATTACAGTGCGGATAAATAAAGCGCGAAAAAATTTCTAAACATAAGATCAAACTAATAATTGAATGATGTATATATATATTTAATTTTATTTAGCCAAGTAGGCCACATGAAAAGGACTCGCGGGCCTCTTGCGACCTACGGGCCGCAGGTTGTGCCTCACTATTTTAAGCGAAAAACAAATCTACATACCTAGTAACACCGTAAAAACTAATATGGCAAATAGAGCACTGGCTACGAGCGTGAAGTAATTTAATTGACGACGTCTTGGGAATATTTAAACAAAATTACCTAGACATAGGAATAATTAAAAAAAGTTTGGTGTACGAGAATAACTTTTATCGAAGATTATTAAACTCATTGCAATATTTAATTACTTAAAAATATTAAATTAATAAGTGTCAATGAAATATTAAACAGATAAAGACGCAAATAAAACAGACAAATAATTGAGGAGAAAATGTTTGAAATTCTAAATTGAAATATGACATCGTTAAATACGACCGAACATAAATAGGTATCAATAGATCAATTAGAAGAGTGTTACCTTTTATTTTTCTGTGTTTTTATCTGTTTCATATTTCATTCGGTTTATTCAATTAATAGTATCATCTTCTTCAATAAATGAGTTCAAAATAACTTAATAAAGTTTGTTTTAAAATACAACGCTTGAACGGTCCCATGATAAATCAACACACGTATGAATCGGCACTTTAATAAACATGAACTAGCCCGAAAACCTAATCCAATCTTACCTAAATAATATTTTTTTGTATTTCTTCAAAAGATGTAAAATCACTTTGCGGTGTCATATTTATCAAATAAATAACAATTATCTTGTTTAAAATCTCTGTATTTATTTAAATATTATTATTTATTTAAATACAATGGTTTTAAACAAAGTAATAACTATTTTTTTATTTATGTATTTAAAAATAAAAGATTAATCAGGTTAAGTAAGATTAGGTTTACGGGCTAGATTTTTTTTTCGAACGTTTAATGACTTTATATCACTTTTAACAGTGAGCCGATTCACACATGTGTTGATTACACCGTTTAAACAATACTCGAGGTTCACTGCACTGAACAGATTATCCCTAGAAGCGTGATCTATATATGTGAGACTTATGTAAAATACATTTGTAAAGAAATAACAAGAATAAAAATATTTAATATATATATATACCATTTTGAAATAAAACTGAAATTTACGTTAGACCTTTCGACTCCTGGGCCCCAGATAGGCCAATGAAATTTTCTGTTACCTATTCAAGAACCTAATTCAATATTAGAGAATGTTCGATCAATTTCACAAGAAATACGTAAAATATTAGGGCATTTCGGGAACACAGACACGCCCATAACACTTATATCGGTTGTCTCTTCAGTGGTTCACTGATACCGCGCTAGTCAGTGGGGCTATGGCAATCCAAAATTAAGGAATGTTTGAGTTTGAAGGATGTGAGGAGGGAAAGTAAATAGGAAAGATGGAGGTTGGAAAATAGCTGGCCATTCAAATCTAGCACTAAACATAGTTCAAGACATATTAAGCAATGTTTCAATTATAAATTATGGTCGCTCACTAGGGCGGAATCGAGATTATCTTAAACAGCGAAATCGTGTGTTTTTGGTTAAAAATACCTAGAAATATCATAGATGATTATTATCATGATTTATTTAAATACTGCAAGAATAATACACCTCGGCCTTTGGTTTAACCGCGTACTTTTTTGGTAAGTCTTTTTATAAGCCTAAAAAATAGTGTATTTGACCTAAAAAATAATAGTAATACGCGCTCACAGATGGCACTAATTTAAATACTTCAAACAAAAAACACGTTCAGCACGTAATGCTTTTAAATATTGAAATGAATTGTTTGTTCGCGGGTTATTGTAGATTTAAAAATCGAGTCTCTCAAAAATCTTATAAAAATACAATATATTATTGTAAAACTAAAATACACAGTATTTTTGTAAGTTTCTTGAGGGACTCTTGAGCATTAAATTTACAATCACATTTTATTTTATTTCATATTCTGTATGTACACCCGCGAACAAACGATTCATCACAATATTTAAAAGTATTAAGTGATAAAGGTGTTTTTTTCTAAAATATTTAATTAGCTCCATACGTTAGTTGAATTTTAACCTTATCGGCACTTGCGTAAGAAGTGCGTGATTTCATTCGAATTCTACTAATTAGATCCCCTCAAAGAATAAATTAAATAGAAATAAAAGCATGAATTCACGGGTTGCGAATGACTTGATAATGTTTGAATTCCTCATACTACCATTATAATAAGCAGAAAATGACGGAGAACTTTGAAGCGGAAGACTGAAATCGCGACGCCTGGGTGGGTAGAACCCGACGGTTTGAACCGCCCGACCAAAGAATCGATATTTTACTATACATGCTAATCAAACTGTGACCTCTGGGGCCCAGAGCCATCGAGTTTACCGCTCTCACTCAACAAGTCTTTAAATCAAGTAATTGGAAATATCAATTATTTTAACTAAAATTAAAGAAAAAAAAAGACATTGGCAAGATTTACGTCAATTATTATATCACATGACTTCATGTAGTGATGGCTGATCACATGCATCGACTCCGCCGACTATACCATTCCGAAAGGCACACCTATATAACATACAAAACACCCTTGAGAATAAAATTACTATTATGCGTTAGTCATAAAAAAACGGTATTGAACCAATGCGCAATAGGCTACATACAGTGGGGTGCGGTAAAAATAACTTTAAAACAATAAAATATCTCTTCTCGTTAATTTTTCAGAAATTTGAGAAGGCATACCCCTAGTTTATTCTAAATTATTATATAGTATTCTCAATTGTGCATGTAAGTGAGTCTGCTGCTCTTGAATATTTTATGCATTAGTTTTAATTTGCATATATGTAGTATATCTGTTATTTTCCAATTATATTAGGTCAGGTTAGTTAGTATAAAGCGCACTTGAGGTGAACCTTCAATTATTAATAATTAAATCTTATTCAATTTATTTTTTATAACTTATTGAAGTTTGTAAACCTCATTGTAATATTTAATCATTGAAGAAGATAATATTAACACATCCCAAATGAACCACGAAATCTTTTTAATTTCTGTTGTTTTTTCGGTTTCGTGGTTCATTTGGGATATGTTAATATTATCTTCTTCAATGATTAAAATATTACAATGAGGTTTACAAACTTCAATAAGTTATAAAAAAAATAAAATTGAATATTTCTTTCCAGACTTGTACAATAAGTCAATAGATGTCTCATATAAATAAAATCGGGTAGGTATATCCGAGACTCTGTTCCGATTGCAATTGAGTTCGCGATGAAACTTTGCAATCATCATAAGAATAGCAGCCAATAATATGTGATTTATAAAAATGGAGGATAATATTAACAAGTCTTGAACTTGAAGTATGATATCGGTTTAAATGGCATAAATTGAACTGGTCTCATTAGCTAAGTTGGTTAAGCGGTTACCCTGGATAGGTAGAGGTCCTGGGTTCGAGTCCCAGATGCGACTGAAATCTTTTTAATTTCTGTAGTTTTTTCGGTTTCGTGGTTCATTTGGTATGTGTTAATATTATCTTCTTTAATGATTAAATCTTATTATTATTATTACACGTTCTATGTAAGAAATCGCGCCTACCAAATACATCCCTTTCCACGAATTCGCTAAAAAAAACAGTCCCTGTTAATTTTGTACTATTATACACAAAATTAAACCGATAATCTCGCCAATTTTATAGGTTATATTTTTGAATGAGAGGAAGCATTATAACAATAAATTACAATCAGATCTTGCTGTACTGTGGTTTCAAAATTTAAAGATATTTGATTTATAATACAGGTACAATATAAATATACATAGACGCCATGTTGCATATTATGGTGCAGTTTTCAAATGTAGGTTAACTTCCTAAAATACTCAGCAAGAGATGTAAAATTTTGAACTAAATTAAATATTATTTCGTTAAGTATCTTGGAATAATATTGATTGATATACAATTTACAAATCTAATTAAATTGCCACCGAAATGCCAAAGTTTACCATTGTTCAGAAGCAAGGCACCCCGCTGCTACGTACGCCGATTTAATGTTATTGGCATAGAAATAATAATGTGAATAAAATAATTCTCTAAAGTAATGGAAATTTTATGAAATATGCTTATAGCCAATGGCGTCGCTGCTATAAAATATTCAGCTTTAAACAAAAAAATTGTCACATTAAAAATAAACGCATCATATTATCTTACATGTATATCCTTAAACTTTATATTATAAAATCAATGATAATATTGAACGAGGAACCATTACCACAGTAATGTGATTCATAGAGAATTTTCTCTAGATCTAAGGAAACAAATCCATATTTAATATAAGCAAAATTATGGGCAGAGTATGCAATTCTTTAATCGGAGGGCAGAACGGGGAAAACCCATGTGACTACATTTTAGGGGACAAGGGGGGGAGGGGGGAGATTCCAGAAATATTCTGTTCACTGTTGGGTAGGTAGGGCGGCGTTTTAAATAATATGGTAGTACTCGGAATCGAGGGAAATTACGGGGTAATTTAGAAGCCCGTCTTAAACGTAATGGCTATAATAAAATTAACGAGACGTTTTCCAGAATTACAAGGCCCAAGTCTGGAGATTGAGGATTCAAATTAAATTTAAAAAATGATGTAATCTTTGTCAGCAAATTTATTATTTGCTTCATTCCATAGTGGTTTAAGTGACACCCCGACGAGAAACCACCGCTCAGAATAGATAAGTTACTTAAATGGCTGTAGCTATGTTTAGTATCCGAATTTACAAGTATTTTCTTGTTTTCGGAAATTCCACAATATTAGGTGCCATTTATTTATTTATAAAAAAAATGGCACCACTGACTTCAGACAGACGAAAATAAAACTATTAAAAAAAAAACTTGGGGACGTACTTAAATAGCACAAAATACTTGTATTGTCACGAATGGGTTAAGTGGAGACTTCAGGTAAATAAAAACAATACTCCCAAATTACTAATAAAAATTCAATCTTGCCCCAGTTTTCCGTTAGTAAAAAACATGCCAGTAATTGATACATCGGGCCATTTGTCGAACTGTTTCGCTCCGTAATAACTGCCGCTCTCACTACATGTACATCCGCACGTATGTACATAATATACATAGTACTAGTATACATAGTATTATTCTATTAAATTCCAAACTTGTATTTGCGAGAGAAATCTAAAAACACGTATACCGATACTGTATACATGTCATGTTTTTATGCAGGTAGTTTTTGTACGGACGCTAAAACATTATGAACACCGCTTATTAACATAGTAACTATCCGACCTCGCGAGTTTCATCGCCCTTTTTGTTTCCAGACGAATAATAAAATTAAAAATATGTAACAAACAATGTGGCGTCTTGTAAATGTTTATTTATAGGTAAATGTATATTTTAAGGCTCTATAACTCATTGTGAATATAACGATTGAAATATACCCGCTTTACCTAGGAAATCCAGACAGAAAAGAATACACAAATGTGCTAGATTTCACAGATCTAAAAATCATTAATTTCACAGTTTTATAGATCCCGTATGAAGCAATCTCGTTAATACACACAGACTGTATGCCATAATCCAGATTTAATTATCTTCTTAGATCGAATGAAATCAAACACATTTTTACATACATTTTAGGATTGTTGGCGCGTATAGGATAAAGGGAGGAAATTTTCAAATATAATTCATTAAATTAAAACAATAATTTAAATAATTGGCACGCCTTCCAATATTTACATGAAACTTGGAAGTGGCTACTGGCTACCTCCAAGTGACATTCTCAACTCCTAAAATCGGAGGTACGTTTAGCTCGGGCATTTCAAATATGTATGTGATCATCCGACACACTTAGCCGGAATAACTCGGGGAAATAATACATTTAGGCTTAGGCAGTCTCCACAGAGGGGCCATCGGAGCACCCAGTCATCCCACGTTGGCGAAAGAGATAATAAACAGTAATAATAATTACTACTATCTGCATAAATTATCTTTTAGGTCAAAGATTAACAACAAGCGGGTACAAAAAACATAATTTTTATTTTATTTATTCTGATACAATTCGGGTTGGTTGGAAGAAATTGCCATCTGGTAATAAACACCCTTTATTTACGTAGAAAACCTAAAAATCTAAATAATTGTACCGATTTTATAAGGAAATAAATTGGGTAACCTCCCCTCATCCGATATTATTTACGCGGATTTGAAACATGTTTGATGTTTACTTATGTTTGCCAAAAGTTAATTGAAAAAAACCCTCGAAATTTTTTTGAGCTCAGTTCTGAACGTACGAATTAGGCGGTGCCTCGAACAGTTATAATAATATGTAATCGGAACAAACAAGATCTATTTCAATATTCAATACATACATGGTTTATGTAATCTTCGGGATTACTCGTAAAAATGTTTTACAAAATTTACAACAAGCTTGCGAAGTGCTGTATATGATGTTAATGTTACAATAATATATTATAATTTTATAAGTTCCTTTAAGGACTTAAGCTTTAAACCGACAATAACGATTTATTCCACTCCAATATTCCGCGAGTATACCCGCCAACAAACAATTCATTTCAATATATAAAAACATTACGTGCTAAAAGTGTTTTGTTTTCAAAAATATTCAAATAGGTACAACACTGTTTTAGAAAGGGTCATTTTTTTATTTTTTTTATATGAATACCGCACAAGAGTCCCAACTGCTCCCAACCGTCTGGAGCCAGTGAGACTATGGCATCCCCAACTTGGGAATGTTGAGGCTGAAGGTACTGGGGAGAGGAAGGAGAAGGGAAAGATAAACGTGGAGAAATACCTGGCTATTCAGATCTGGTCACCAAACACGGCTTAAAGCCATTTCAAGCAACGTTTCAATTCTGAATGGTGGTCTTTCACCAGGGCGATACTGAGAGTATCTTCCACTCTGGAACGTGCGCAAATATTCTACATATTATTTTTAAATCAATTAATTGTGAAAATAAAATTTACTTGCGCACGCCGGGATTTGAACCCGCGACCTTCGGATTCGTAGTCGAGAGCCTTACCCCTCGACCATGGAGGCCGTCAAAGTCGTCGGTTAAGTGAAGTTCTCAAAACAAAGAAGTGCAATATATGTGATAATGCTTGCAACTTGTAACTGTGGATGGCCTCCTCACGGATACGTTATTGTTGCAATTTAATAAGCGGATCAATCAATCAATGTCTAGAATATCCAGAACAGTTTTGCATTATTTATAGAGCGTCTATGATTGTCGAACCAACTCGTAGCAATATTGTTGGATAAGTTTTGACGAGTATGAATACTTAAGGAGGAGTAATGTAAAATTATGTATTTTTGGTTTTAAAATTTTATGGCCTAGAAATATCATGGAAGATTTAATTAAATACTGCGAGTAGAACACACTTTGGCCTTCTGTTTAAACGAGTATTTTTATAAGCCTAGAAAAAAATAAAGTATTATACCTAAAAAAAATGTTTAAAGTGTTAAATTTATAAATTAATAAGAATAACTTTGTTTACATCACATTTTAATGTGTAAATATCAACGTGTTTCAAAAACAAAGATTTCCTCATCAGGATAGATATAACAGTGAACTATAATTTTAACACGTTGATATTTATATATTAAAAAAGGTGGTATAAATAAAGTTATTCTTATTAATTTATTAATAATGACGCCACAAAGTTGACTACTCATCTTTGAAGAAACTAAAAAGGTTAAATTTATGTCAAAAAAGCGAAACCTGGGAACAAAAATGGAATATTCAGTTCATTTTTTATCAGAATATTTAGTTCAGTTACAAAACGTTAAAATTTCACACTCGACTACGAGTTTAAACAATCCGATGCTTTTTTGTTTTGTTCTGCGATCCATTTTCCAAACAATATGTTCATATTTTAATATTATTAAACAAAAAAACAGACAACTTATGAATACTTGGAGCAAGTGGAAATGTTTGTGTATTTGGGAAGTATGTTTACGAGAGATGTAAAAGCTAATAAGAATATTTAATGAAAGATGTGATGAAATGGGTAGGGGTAGGATAGGGGTAGGAGTAGCTGTGTGGGATAGGGGTAGGGGTAGGGTAGAAGTAGGGATAGGAGTAGTGGTAGTTATAAAAATATTTTAAGAATTATATCAGTTCCACCTAAAAATTACACAGGGTTTAGTAGAATTCACAAGACTTTACTACAAACCATTCGTAACACCGAGCAAGGCCGGGTACACATCGGCTAGTACATACGAGTATATTATAAACGGAAATTTTCGTCACCAATTCCACAATACCAATAAAATCAGATAATATGTATATGTCTGGAGATGGGGAGATAATAAAAGATAAGTAATATACGTAAGCGTGTTATAAAATCAGATTAACTGTCCCAAATTATATTAATTTTGTCCTTCACTGACAGACATCGTCTCAAAGAAGGAAGTGTGATAGGAAATCAGTTTCACGACAGTACTATCGCAGAGCCCATACATTTATCACACTATTCTACCAAATAGTGATAGTCTTTGTAAGCAGTGGCGTGCAGTCCATAAAGGCTGAAAAGTTGTGCTTACCATAAGAAAAACGAACCATGAAAATAAATAAAAAAATTAGTATAATTAGCGACAAATTTCTTTCCTAGTTAATTTATTCAGTCTGCCACAATAAACAGCGGAAGATAACAATAAAACGACCGTTTTCAAATATTCAATGCACAATTCATGCCCGAGCTTAATGCATACTAGTGGTGGGCGAAGCAGCTCGGTTTTGTGGTCCGGATCACTAAATCAGCTCTTTGTAGTGGACCGGTTCGGTGATCCGGCTCGATTGTACGACGGTTCGCATCTCCCGCATCTCCCCGCACCATGCTCTCTCCCTCGCTCCCTTGGCCCTTCTAAAGACGTCCTTAAGACGATCTTACACGCTTAGAGTAACAATATATATTACTCTAAGCTTACACGATACTTTTTTCGTCCAGTTTTCATGTGGATTGTCTTTACAGAGAGCTGATTTAGTGATCCGGCTCACTAAATATCCGGCCCACCACTAATTCATACACATAGTCTTTGGTCATCGAGCAACAGGGTTAAAAAAAAACAGGTTTTTTAAAAAAAGATTTGTCCAGTGGGTTTTTTATGAGGGTTTTTTCGGGTTTAATTAGAAGATACTGCTAGCGTATGTACGATTAAAAATTATAAAATTTGAAGTAATTTTCACAATAAATATGCTCTGTACAAATCTCTAATACTATAGTAGTAGTAAAACACGAAGATGATTTATTTGACCTTGCATTAACATTTATTGAATTGATTACATTTCATAAAGTGTTAGATTTGTATTGTCGGTATTGTAGTGTTAGAATTGTATTGAAGATTCACGGAAAAGGATAGTTAATTTAATATGAACAACAATACATTGACCATTGTCTTCATAATTAAACATATTTAGGAAATTTCATATAAAGCGATAACGTTGTGATGTGACATTATAATTGTAAAAAAATCGATAACTTTGTTGACATCACTTTTTTTATACTTATTGCCGACTGGGTTTCGCTATTACCGTAGCTTTTTCAAGGTTTGGGTTCCTGTGACCCAGACGGTTACACTTTTAGCGTTGTTTTATACTCATCTCATAAATATTTCCTACTTAATGATCTTATTCCATTATAGGAATACATTTTTCATGTTATTAAAATCATATAATTACTACTATATTACTACAGTACTTACATAAAAATATAAAATAATTAGTTTTTTAACTCATATTGTTTTCATATGTATATTTGATTTAAAAACGCAATGGTTTTTTCGGGTCGGGGAAAATCAAGCTAACCCTGTCGAGAATGCACGCCATTGTTTGTAAGGAATTTGAGAAATGCGTTCAGAAATGTATCAACTGTTGTAGAAGATAAAAGAGATTTTTTTTATACAAATATTTATTTATATTTAATAGACGGTCGGGACTAGGGATTGCAAATCCGTATTTGCAATTCCTACTCGGGGCAGAGGTGGTGTAACCCACAAAAAATTTCAAAAGGTGTTTCAACTAAAAGTTGAAAAATATTCGAGTATTCGCAGTGATTTTTTTTATGACTAAATAAAAATTTTGATACTTGGTCAAAGTCCGTTCCAAATGCTAACTTCTTTTAGGCATTTTTGTGGGCTACACCAATTCTGGGACTGACCGCCCCATATAATAATATCGACATCTTGTATAAATGTTTACAACTACCAATTAAATATCTAACTATTAAATATCATAAAAATGACCTTGTACCTGCGGCAATGGTCTTAGATAAGTGAATAAATTGAGCGGTTTCTCAGAACACGCCGCTTGATGAGTGTTTTTCCCAGTGGGTAATATTGTTAATGATTTATCTACGATCGATTTTACACTCGCAGCGCGACTACTGTAACATTTAATACTCTTCATCTAAAAAGCATACATACCGCTGAGAGATCCGTTATAACCTCTCGCTTTCCCGTCTTATCATTAACGATAAATCGCACTCCTGTTGTAGATAATAACATCTCAAAAATGTAGTTTGAGAAAAACGACTTCGAAGTTTTCTTGGAATAATATTTGCCTTAATTTGTTTTTGTCATTTTGTCGATGTATATGTTGTATTTTTACGATACGATTGTACCACCCCAGTCAGGAGCACTCTGTCCTGGCGAGACTAGTACACCAGGGGCGCTATTCCCGTTCTTTTTAAGGAAGATTCCTTAACTTTGCCTTAGGGTTAAAGACTTCTTACTTAACTGCGGTTCCGATTCTCTCGGATGAGAGCTGTCAGCTGAATTCAGCGACTGACATTCATCAAAAATGTCAATATTTGCGATGTTTTAACAAGAGAAAAACTCAATATTTGCGATGTTTTAACAAGAGAAAAACTCAATATTTGCGATGTTTTAACAAGAGAAAAACTTAATATAAAGTATGTTACCAACTATGTCATTATTTTACTTTAAACATAATTAGCTAGTAAACATTATTAAACATTA
>JAHDVE020002623.1:0-98531 GCA_022606495.2 Halesus radiatus
GTACCGTGCCCCAGAAGTATTATTGGGGTCGCGAAGTTATGACAAACCGGCAGATATTTGGAGCGTCGGGTGTATTCTCGCTGAAATGCTCATCTACAAGCCTTTATTTCCCGGCAACTCTACCCTCAACCAGCTCTAACGCATTCTCAGCTTCACTGGCAAGCCATCCTCAGAAGACGTCAACTCCCTAGAAAGCGAACTCGCTAAGACTATGATTGACTCAATCAAACAATGCAAACCAAAGACAATCAAAGACTGGTTTCCTGGTGTGTAAGAGGAAGCAATTGATCTTGTTCTTAAGCTGCTCGAGTTTAATCCGAACAAACGACTGACTGCCACCGAAGCCTTAAAGCATCCTTACATGAAGCAATTCCACAACAAAAAAGAGGAGATTGATAGTCCTTCTGTGATTCGACCCCCAATCAGTGATAACAAGAAGCTGACCCTAAAATAGTACCGCAACATTTTATACGATCAGATAAAACGCCTCTATAAGAACTAAGATGAGAGACAGAGCATCGTGAAGGGTATTGAAGTGCTCAATACCCCGAAAAGAAAGTCCTAGAGCAGAGAAAAGGAGAAAAAGTCAATTCACTCCAACGCCGACGTATCAAACTCAAACTTAATTAGCTCCAAAAGCAAGAAGGAACTGACAAAATATCTTCCAAATAGCACATTGAAGCCTCAAAGTCGATAGAAGGAAAATCACATAAAATACATGATGGAAGAGGAGAAACAAAAGCTCGAAAAGAAAAACAGCAGCAGCTACATGGTAAAAAAGAGGGACAGTGGTACACTAAATAGCGAAGAGTTTTACAAAAAAGCATACAACAACCCCATTTACAGCTCAAATTCCAAACTAGTCAAGGAAAACAAAGAGGGGTTCTCGAAGTTCGATAGGAAATATTGATGTTTGCTGCAAATAAGCATGAGATTTATATTAATTCAGTATCCTATAAATGCTATTCCTAATAATCTACCATATTTTGTCTCCCTTTCCATTTTAATATCTGAATATAAATAAAATGTCTATGTCTTCAATACTCAATATATTATCGATAAGAGAGCTATTTCCAGCGATTACCAAATATATTTCATCAAAATTATTAAAACTTACAAACACTTTTAATGCATTAAATTTGTTTCATAATTTTATACATATGCAAAGAGGCGGGCCTGCTCAAAAAATGATGATATTTCGAAAAACACGGAAGAAGTCATTGCAGGATAGCGCGAAGGTAGTCTTAGGATCTAATTAGGTCCAACCACTTTTCACATCTCGGGAACAATTCAAAAGCATCGAGCATAAACTTCGCAAGTACAAAACATAGCTAGCTTAATACTAACCCCACTTTTGGGATCAAGCGGAACAACCCTTGGGAAACAGGACCACTCCGAAGTTCCTCGACTCTTTTGTTCCTCAGGTTCCGCCCAGTGGACAGCCTGA
The DNA here is from genome assembly GCA_022606495.2 of Halesus radiatus. Taxonomy (NCBI): domain Eukaryota; kingdom Metazoa; phylum Arthropoda; class Insecta; order Trichoptera; family Limnephilidae; genus Halesus; species Halesus radiatus. The sequence continues at coordinate 1,448 of JAHDVE020002623.1, forward strand.
GAGATGCTTCTCTAACAAATTCTCCAAACGAACAATCACATTCGACCAGTCATTGCATCGCAAGCCAACCATCTTCAATACAACTCAGATCGGTTCGTTTCTGCGTAACGACTCCCCTTCGAGCAACATCACCAATTTATGCAGTAACAATACCATCGAGAGCGTCAAACAATTTGAGTTTATGCAAACTTTGGAGAGATCTAAGTGGAATTCCCTGAGGCTGAAGACGAGACAGAATAAGAGAAAGTCTGCAATTTAGCCGATAAAAATCGATTTTCCTCAGAAGCACTCTGTAACGCATCCAGACTTCAGTTTGAGAGGCGGGCGTCAGCCATTAAGGAACTTGCGGTAGAAAATTCAAAGGTATTCGACTGTCCAAGAACAGGAACACTAAAGAAATCCTCAGGATGAGCTCATGGGCTTCGTGAAATATTCTGAACACAGATCTTGATTACTAAGTACTTCTTTTGATTTTTTCAGATCTCTACTTAATGGTATTGTTATTTAAAAAATGTATAGTAACTGCAGTTATATTAAATATATTCTCTATAAACATTGCATTTAAATCAGACTTTCTTAGCAAGATTGTTTTGATTAGAGCGCATTCGTCGAAGCATGTCTTGGAGATTTGCTCCTGCTTATTCTGGCTGCAGTTTGGTTGGAGTCAGTGTGCGATTAGAACCCTGTCCTCTCAGGTTGAAGCTCATCTCGTTGGTGGTGACATTGTTGGCGACTTTCAATCGCTGGCTGGTACTCTGGTTGTCGTTCAGAGGGTTGTTCCCCGAAGGCAATTTTCGACTGGTCGATGAGTTATTTTGACTTGTATTTAGATTAGGAACGTTTTGCTGTTAGTTTCCGAAGCCTCCAAGTCTTGGTATGTCAAGAGGGGGCTTTCTGCTGTTGTTAGTTTGGCTGGGTTGTGGAGAGTATTCTGAATTTGCAAAATCTTTCTTTTGTTTTGCGGCTTTGGCTTCGATGTCCTTGAGCTGACCGACGATCACGAGTCTGGCCGCATCTGCCTCTTCGTAGAGTCTGTTGAAATTGTCAACTGTGTTGGAAATGTTATTTTAAAGAGTCATCCTCATTTCCCGTTCGGCCTTCAGCTCTTGCTCACATTTTGAAAGCTTAGCGGATAACTCCTTCTCCCTCTCACAAGGAAGGTTGTGCATGTGAGCTTCGATTTGGGTAATTCCCTGTGCGATCTTTGCCTTCAAGTCTTTATTCTCTTTTTTTAACTCTTCAATGATGGTGAGCAGTCTACGGTTCTCATTTCTGAGAGATACCTTATCGAGATACAGTAGTTTGATCGTTTAATAGCGTTAAATATTTGTTTCAAGCTCCTATAAATCGCGTTTCAGGCCACTATTGTTCTTGTTACCGGAGTTGTCGATCTGCCCCTGAATATACTAAGCTTTGTCCAATAACTGCTGCTTCTATGTCTCGATCTGGTTGATGAGTTTGTTGATTGTTTCGTTGGAGATTGGTACCATCTACTCGGCAATGTTCCGCCCAGTAATCTTGCCGATCATCTGTGAGATCAGATTCTTGGACTTGTCTTCCTCAGCTTCCACCACATTTCTTAGTCCCTTCTTCTCTCGATTGCTGCCCAGTGCCACCTTTTCAACCTGGATCTTTTTGCTGATCGATTTTATGTCTTATTATCGTAACTTAACCTCGGAGCTCCGTTGCTGGTTGCTCTTTGGAGACTGGACAGATTCGTTAGTATAGGGTTGTTGCTGGCGAGGAGGAGGTACGATAGTATTTTTCAAAGTTTGCTGGGGAGGCGATTCGACTTCTCTTGCTCTTGGCCTTTCGGGGGCAATACGAATTAGTTTAGGCAAGTCCTAATATGTTTAATTATCCATGGATTCTGATTGAATTCAATAATTGGGAAAATCTTATGGTTTTTATAATTAAAAAATTATTGGTACTAATTTTTCTTTAACTTGATTCAGAAAATATAAACGCCATACTATTTAAGCAATTAATATTATTATTATAACCCCTCAAATTCAGATTATCTTGGCTAGACTGTTGACACCTGATTTTTTTCAGTTTGACAAGTATCCTTTTCTGCCCTCGTCTACAAAATGAAGACATTTCATGGGTCCCGACTAAACTATGAAACTTTAAATTTGAAGAACTAGAAATGTTTGATTTTAACTAAAAATATAATCGTTGGGTGAAATTATTTCACCTAAATAATATTAATTTTTGTTTAAAATTTAAACAGTCAATAATAAATATATAATATTTCCTTATTTTTATTCTTTGTGATCAGCTTGATGCAGTTCGATATTGTCCCTCCTCCTTTTACCTACGCTTTGCCTTCTGGTTCAGTCAACACGGTCTTCCACGGGGCGAATACCACCAAACGCATACAAAATTACGTATTCAAGCTCGGCGATGTCATCGGTAGAGGCAATTTCAGTAAGGTCTATAAAGGCTTCCACTAATTCACTAGTAGCAACCTTAAAATAACAAGTTTATCTATTTATGTGTCATTACATTTTCTAATTTGAATACAACCTAGACGAGCCAGTCGCTATCAAAGTCGTCGAGTTGAGCAGTTTAAAGTCACCTGCTCTGTTGGATCTTCTGTATTCCTAAGTGGAGATTTTAAGAACCCTCAACCATCCTAATATACTGAAGTGTCATTAAGTGTTCACCAGCAGTAATAATTGCTACATTGTGACTGAGCTGTGCGACGGTGGAGACCTAGAGTCTCGAATAAAAAATAAAGGACCCATGATCCCTGAGCGGGAAGCTTACAAGACCATTTACGAGATCTACCAGGGACTCAAATATTTGGCCGACCAAAGTATCGTGCACCGAGATTTCAAAATAGCGAATGTTTTATATAATGGTGGGGTCGCAAAAATTGCTGATTTCGGTTTCGCGAAAAGAACTAAGTACTTTCATCGCAATTATAAAAAAGTTTAACGACTAATTCTTATTTTTTGAAAATCATTACTTTATTTTCTTAGATAAAAGTTTAAAGATATCAATATTGGCAGCCCTATCTATATGTCTCCCGAAGGACTGATCAATCAGGTATATGGTCCTAAAACTGATGTGTGGGCGTTGGGGGTGCTGCTTTACGAGATACTTCATGGCGAGACGCCTCTCAACTACTGCAAGACTGAGGCGGAGCTCAGAGTGCACATCGTTAAACCGCTAAGGTTCGACTCTCGCAGCCAATACTTGAGTCTGGATCTCAAATAAATGATATTAAGATGTCTGTAAATCGACGAAGGCAAAAGAATAACTATCCACTAGATCGAGAGCCTGTAGTTTATGAAAAGACTCAATGCTGAAAGATATATACCTGATGACCCAATGAAGCTCAGCCAGCAATACGACTACCCGACCTGCGACAGTTCCTTGGTCCAGTTCAACAACCCGCAGATCAAGATGCAATACGTCAATTTCCCTGCCCAATCGAATGCCTAAACCACCAACAATACCCCTACTATTATTTCCCAAAACCTAACTGTCCTCACTCCAAAATCCACCAACCAACACCACAACAGAGTAATGTCTCGACAACTACATCCCTCTAACGATTAAGCCAGGAAGAAAAACTACAGCTTCCAAAACCATCCGACAAGCCAGCTCAAAAAAGGGATATCGCTCGAAAAAATCAACTACCAGAACAATTTGGGAAATATTAACAAAAACTCTGCCAGAACTTACGAATCGAACAAATCAAACCCCATGACTTCAGGGTGTGTCATTATTTCCCCTTACATGAGCATCACGTTCCAAGAGTGCGTCAATATGTTGCATTACTGTAGGCTAATTTATAAGACTATTGTGACGATGGTCAAGTTGCCCGGGTTAGTCATACCTTACTAAACTGGTCAGGTTTTGACCTCCTACCTGTTTCGGGTAATGAAGGAGATTGAATCTAAGCTTCCAAACCAAGTGAAATTTGGGACTGAAAAAGCCGCAATTCGAGAAAAGAAACTGCAATAGGTTATGAGCGAGTATCACAGCAAATATTTCTCCGAACTGAAAGTTGAAGATAACAAATTTTCCCAATAGATCTCCCTTCGAGCTATCCAATGCCTTTGTTTGGATTGTCTTAGAATTTTATCTCCAATGCTGGAAGCCCAACAACCCAATCGAGAAGGGCTCGCCGTGTTGAACTATTTCGCTTATTTAGTTGAAGCCAACGTCGCTCTTGAAAAAGGGCTGGCCACTGGAGATTACTCGAGCTTCATGAAGCAATCAAACATTGAGGTGTTTTTATCCAAAAAGAATCCTGACGAGAACTCGTAGGATGGCATAAGAGCCAAAGTGTACAGTATATTACGAGGATATATGAGTTCGTCCAGCCAGTTGGGTAATTCTGGGTCAGCAAAATGAAAACAAGTTCTAATTTATTCTTTTGATATTGTATTTTTTTTAATAAATGTTTAATAATTTTTTACCTTATTTTTCTTTGTTAATATAGAATATAGAAACTTAATGACTTTTCTATATGTTAATAATCACTAAAAGTTCTATATATTTTTTTATTTCTCTATTTTAATAACTTGCCTGTCAGGGAGGACAATAATTAAGTATAATTAATTTTCCCAACAGTACATAATAATATTTTCTGATCTCCATCTTTATTCTTCACAATCTATAATAAAACTTTCCTGCCGACATGGATCTGGCTCAATCTTTAAGTCCAAATAGCATCCAGTAGCTCCTCTTCAATAGTTGTTGTACCCACTGGTCTAACAAGTCAAGTTCCATCGATTAAATAACACTGATGAAGGAGCAAAATGATGTCATTAGTAAACTTCTCACCGAAGTATCCGTCAATCCATATAGTGGGGGCAGACTTCATCAGAGAGCCAAAACTACTTCAAGTTTGGGTGGTGACGATTAAGACAAGCTCATTCAATCCTTTTCCCGAGAGAAATCTTCGGATTCGGATGGAGACAGATAAAATGAAATACGTCGATAAAGTATAAGAATTCGCAAGAGCGAAAATTATCCAAAGAGTATTTGGCTCATGAAATCCATAAACGACAAAAAATAGCGGAGATCTTCAGAAATAGAAACTTCCAATTCTTCAATCAACAATCAACCCATTTACTAGAGACTCGATACGCTTCCAGTAGTTGCTCAAGTAGAAGATCATCTACTGTTGGTTTTGCAAAGGTGTGATGAACAGACCTACAACATATTCAATAAAATGTTTACAGAGTATAAATAAATTCTGGATAGATTAGCCAGCCTCTAAAACTACCAGACACTTTACCACACAAACAGATCCACCATCAAGGAATTGAACAATAAATTAAAGACACACTAAGCTAAAATATGCCTTCTATAAGAATCATTGAAAAAGCAAAAGGAAAAACAATAAAAAAGTGTCTTGAGTGTGAGTTGCGTCATACAATCTCCACTAAATATGGATGCAGGACTCGAATAGCAGAGACTAAGATACCGAAAGATGCTGAAATAGGTTGAAGATCGTGAAAAAAGGCTGATGAAATCCCAGGCAGCTTTTCTCGTTAAAGATAAAATTATGAAGATAGAACGGAAGACGGTAGAAAATGGACTTGAAGCTCTAGAAAAACAAAAGGCCAGCTTAACGCAACAAAAATAATATATTAACAACAAATGGACAGATATTCTGACTAAAAGGGAGATTTCCAGAGAAGCTGAACTTTCCGAACTGGTAAACCGATATCGATAGGATATGGAGAGGCAAAGTAATTTGTCAAAGGTCACTGAGTTAGAAGCTAGAAAACGGAAATAATTAATTGAACAAGTAATAATAAAATTGTAAGGTCTTAATGTATGATGAGCGTTATTATTGTATCATATTTTCTATTCAATTTTTTCCATTATTATTATTACATATATTCTATAAATTTCTATTTAATTATAATATATAGAAAGAATCCATCTTTACGTTTGATAGTATTATTATTCTTTAAATCCTATATTTCTTAAAAAATACTGATAGACGTAGAAATTGGAGTGCAAAAAAAATCAATACATGTTTTTTAGAAATAATAAATAAATAATTAAACTCGGATTATCAATATGAAAATTCCACTAGCCAACGCGATTTAAACTGATCAACAAGCCCCCGGCAGCCCGTAATATCTAAGTCAATGGAGATGATCCTCATGCAAACAATTTTCTCAGTCACAGCCTCGAACAACATTTTATTCAATAATCCAATACGTTCGAGCAGACTTGCCATTAGATCTAGGCCCAACTTGACCGCCAACGGCACACCACTCTCCCGACATACTAACGCATCAACTTTGTCAATGATGCCATCCTGAAGCATTGCAAGAATATGCACCAATTCCAGTCTTGAGATGATCTGAGTCAAACATTTGAGGATGGCTTTATCTTGAAGGATGGAGTTATTGGCAATTTTGGTGAGAAAGACTCCAAAATAAAAGAAATTGGCCAAGATAGCCAGATTTTGGAGAGGAATATATTCGCAAAGCTAAACATATAATGCACAGACGAGTTTGGGTTTCACGTTGTAAAAAGGATAGGCAACAACGTCAAGTCGGTGCTCCAGGATGCTCGGATAGACAGATTTCTTGTGAATCTTTGTGATCTGATAGAGCAATTAGATGGCATAAGTGATCTGCAAATCGTTTTGACTAATGTCTGAGGGAATAAGGTTGATTTTCACAAATTCGACAATTCTGAATATCTGAACTTCCTGTAAAGATAAAGGCTTCACGGTATTAATGAGTTTCAGGCAATACAAGAAGGAACACATCGATTTTTTGTTGATGATTGAACTACCGAGTTCAACAGGGCTGCTACTGTTCTTCGAGTTGAACTATTCCATATATTTTTGATGGCCTTGGTTCTGTTCTACCTGCATTTCTTTGCCTTGCAACACACTCCTCTCCTCTTCTATCAATTACACTACCGATCTGAGTACGAATTTTCGAAATAACCGGTCAGCGGTGATACCTTCCACATGCTTAGAAATGTGAATAAAAAACACTCCAAGTAACTTATAAATTTAATCCCGTTTTCTGGAAATATTAACCTTCTATATAGTTAAAAAGCATTTCACTAGCTGTTTTGTAAGGAGTCGCTCATTCAGAGGGCTAGACTCGTGTGAATCGGGATCGGAGGCGGTGAGATTCCTTTTATTCTCCGATATCAGCATGGTAAACAGGTACAGAATTGAGTACAGTTCGTAGTTTAGTCGAGATTGCTAGAGTTTTGACAAACATGATTCTGTTTGGAGAGTTGAAGACTCTGCGTAGATTTCAAAGAATCCCACACAGTATTTGCGAAGGTGAGTGAGAAACGCTTTGCAGGAGAGGGCATAAGGTATTAGGGAGTGATTTGTGTTGAGGATGTTATTTAGGATGACAACACAATCTCTGATAATGGAGAAGGATTTTGTAGCTACGGTCACCTAGATAATAAGATCGAATATGGCGCGAGGGGTGATAATGTTTTCGCTAGATTCCGGCTAGAGTGTGCCTCGGTTGGATTTGGAAAGGGCCACAATTTAAGTATAGTTTTTGAGGAAGAATTCGACTGGGTTTAACGATTTTTCATCTTTGTTTACGAGAGCTGTATAAGTCAAGTTTTTTGAGTGATGAGCGTTTGCGATATTGAAATTAGCGAGGTCATTTTTCCGTATTTTGTGTTGTTGCTGATTTTAATGGCAACCTTGTTTGGATGTGGCTGGGCTGTTATTCAAAAGTGTGTCCATTTTACTGAGGATTATATCCAACCTATACCTTATCACTTAGACTTATATCTAATAATTTACATATTAGATTTATTACTAATGGCTTACAGCTAAGATTTATAACTAGAAACTACCTAATTCAGACTTATAATTATATAGCTAGCGACTTACAGCTTAGACCTGTAGCTAGTGACTTAAAATTAGTGACAGAGGCTTACAACTAACATATTAACATTTTAGAATAAATCATGTACAAAATCAAAAAATAACCTGATATTGAACACCATTATATACACATTGACCAGCCACGTACTGAGTTAACAGGACATCGGGTTTTCATCCAGGCGTCGTGAGTTCAATTACTCTGCTGTCTAAGTCCTTCACTACGTCACAACCAATATTTTCCGCTTAGTGTGATGGTAGTAGGAGATTTTCATTTTTGTCAGGTTTTTCGTAACCCGATAATCTTGTCTTTATTTTTAAAAAAATGCACTGTGTTTTTATGTGAATACTACACTAGAGTCCCACTAGATTGGGGCTAATAGGATTATGACACACAATTATTTATGAGGCGGGAGGAAATAGAACAGAGCGGAGAAAAGGTAGCATGAAACGTACATGATTATTCAGATATCGTTACTGCCATTGCAAAAATCGTCGCGCCTGATTGTATTCCCTTACCAGATGATACTGAATGCATCTTCCACTCTGGACAAATTGGAAGTACACTGTTTTAGGGTCAGTATTTCAGTTGCTTTTTAAACTCGGCTACAGAGATATTTACATTAGTCAAGTTGCTATGCTTAGTTCATCCATGTACTTTTCATTCGCTGATAAACAAAAAAACCCAAAAATTATATTACGTTTTTTTATGTGCACAAGTTTAAAACAGAAGGATTGGGACTGGGGTACAAATATACTGACACGAGCCCTTTAAGAATAGAACCAAAGATTTTACCACTCTACCACGCAGATTGTCAATGCTATGTATTTGTTTTTCAAACATTGATAAAGAAATACATTCCTATATCAAATACACTAGAATATGATAGTCCGCACAGCTTCTGACATTTGATGAAGGGCTTGGGCCCTCTAGCGGCCAGGGTTGTAGATTTTTTTTTAAATGCATCAATTTATTTTAATGACTTATTGGATATAAACCTTATTGTAATATTTAATTATCTTCTTCAATGATGAAACATTTTAATTGATTTTCTGTGAAATGCATTCTCAATAAATTAAAGAAATGGAAAATTCATAAAATAAATATTTTTTAACCAACATATATGTCTTTACTTCTACGTGAATACTACACTAGATATTAGTTTTGTACTAACAGTTATAATTCTCGCCGCTCCATTTGCGCTCAGCATGGTGGTTTAGAAAGAGAATAAAATATTTATTTTAAAAAAATTGTGAGAATTTTTCTTTAATTTCTTATTTTTAGACTTTTTTTGGCTAGTAATTTTTATTTATATTTGCTTTAATAGAGCCATCTAAATATTTAAAGAATATATAAATAACAATTTACAAAATAAATTAAAAGCATATATATGTATAATAAAGAAAAACAGTAAAGCCATACGTAGGTTGGCACATATTTATTTTATGAATTTTAGATTTCCATAATTAATTAATAATAAATTTCAGAGAAAATCTATTAAAATGTATGAAAAAACAATTCGTACAACCCGGCCGCTAGAGGGTGCTGATATAGCATGTTGCCGTTTCAATGACAGGTACGGAAAATGTCAGAAGCTGGGCGTATTGCATATTTTTCCAAGGTATTTGCACAATAATTTATCGGATAGAATATGTATTTCAATACACTTAACAAATTGAGCATGATCAGTCTAGTGGTTTATAGTCTATGCACTGTTTGTAGTAGTCGTAATCTTCTCAGTGATACCAGTATGTACCATGATCATTTCTTCGTGCAAGTGAAATATCGCAGGGATTAAATCAGAATATAAAAATATGGGAATATATAATAGATATTTTAAGCTTTGTAGAATATATTTGGATAAATCCTGAATGTAGTCGCTTTCGCTAAAAGTCTAGTCTAGTGTACATATATACTAGACTGAAGCAATGTTTTCACAAATTGTTGTAAATCTCGTAAGATCATTAAGAAAAAGAATATGCACATGTATTTTAATCGAGGTAAAAAGTTGAGTGTTTAACAGTTCGATTGCTAAAAGTAAAAGCTTACGATGTTGCGAGTATAAATTAATTACAGAACCAATTAAAAAATATAGCACGATGAAATTGAAATAGCGCTGTTGCTGGAGAATACATAAATGGATAATAAGTTCTTCATATAAATGCTTCTGAAACAATAAATAAACTTTTGGCTAAAATCCTGAAACTAAATTGAATAGTATGTGAATACATAAAATAAAATTGTAAATACATAAAATAGCACAATACAGAATAATTAAAATTATTCTTCAAATACCATACTTTAAAGATTCTGCTTCAATTTTCAAGCTTTTATACGTGATGATAATTAGACAATTTTATACTAAATTTGCAATCCTTCATCTCTTCAAATCTGTTCTTAATATTCCCCTACAATCCCAACCAATTATTTTTAAAAATCTTCAAAAAACTACACCCTTAATATCCCATTACAATATGACACCCACAGACATTTTAAATACTATACAATTAAATTATATAATCACATCTTTGAAACAAACAAAAGAGAATACACCAACACATTTAATAAAACTTAATATCTCGATCTGATAAAATCAAAATGAACAGTTTTTTTCCATAACCTAATTACACCAAATCAAACATAACAACAATTATATTAAATACTAGCTGATGTGTACCCGGCCTTGTTCGCGATTTTTTTTGGAATAAAGTTATGAAGTTGTGAATTCTTGCTTGTCATTAGGGTGCCATAATTGATTTGACAGAGAAAGGAAATATCATTCATTTGAATATTTTATTTCATTCCAAACGTTTATTTTTTCAAAACGCATCTAAATCATAAAGTTCTTAAGTAGGTACCTACTCGTGTTTTCCATTTTGAAAATATTCTACCCAAACAAACCTTCTTCTTTTGAATACGTAATCTGTGGCTAACCAGAGTGGTGTATCTATGGGCTAACCTAAATAAAACATGGCGGGTTCAATGTTTTTCATACTAATTTTAAAACGTCATACCAACAGTTTTGCATATTGAATTTCAATCAAATTACTCTTTAAAGCTTCCCGACACTAATAAAAACAAACTGTGCTATTTTTGGCGAAACCGGTCCAACAAACAAACTTACAAACTTAGATTGATTTATATATAGATAAATAATTAATTTGCATTTTTGTCTTTTTCACATTATTATTTTTTTTTTTATTATTCTTAAACATAATTGTGTTACCATTTCACAATAACACCATATCATAAATACCTGAACACCTCAGTACAGGTTCTCCTAGTGAGGCGTTCACGATACGTTATTGTATATTAATCATTTACAGTACATACACATCATTCTAATAATTGCTTATATTATTAAAATTGTCCGTAAATAAATAGAAATTAATAAATAAATAAACATACACTTCGGTAAAAAAAAAACTAGAATTGTGGATGGTAAAAAAATGGTTTAATATGCCCTTTTGATTATACGTATTTTTATTAGAATCTGATATTACAGTTTTTTTTTCTGCACACCTTATTCGATCGAAGCAATATATATATATTTAATACTTTATCCTTGATACCATTTGTTTCCGAATTTAACACCACTATTATTATAAGGTAAGTATTAGAGCATGGACAAAAATTCCATCATAGTCGTATGAAATAGGCAATGTAAGAAGTTGTAAAGTTTTAATAGGTTAGAAATAAGCTTTACGATTGCAGTAGTTTAGAAAACGGCAATTGCAATTTGATTGTAAAGCTGAACAGCGAATTATCGCGTATTTTTGCAACTCACTGGAAACCACTATTGCACAGAAATTGTATTCACCCAGTATCGATGAGTTGTACCCCGACTAAGATGGAATAACGTATTATGTATTGGCAATAAAAAATGTAACTTTTAACATTAAGAATTCTGTGTAACAGATACAAGCAAATAATTTTAAAGAGGGCACGTTTGAAAGTATTTGTACACACCGATAGTGGTTCAAAGAGTTTGGAACACCCACTCGCAGTCCCCCCTTACCTCGCAGCAGTTCGACAATATAGTCCACTACTATACAAGTAAGAATCTATTTAAAATGGTTTTGCTCTACGCGTCGTACAGCATATCAATGAAATGTTCAATTAAAATAATTGTTTGAGAATTTATTCGCACTAGGTACGCTTGACTTTTATTGTGTATATACCACCCGATTTCGCACAAGTTTCAACACTCTTTATTTTATCATATTTGAACAATTGAAATAATCGTTGGGTTGACTTATACAAATATAATGCAGACGGATAAGAATTGTGCGAATTTCGCAGATCCAGAGCTCACCGTCTAAGACATTTTACTGATTAAGTAAACACAGTTACGGCTGTATCGTTAAGATTTTGCCAAACAGTTAGGTAAGCTATACAGATTTTTTTTTCTTTAAATATTGAAAAACATATTTTCACTTGATGAATTTAATAAAGAATAATCTTTTCATTAGGTTAATTACACATACAGCAATATATTTTAGGTTACAACGGATTTCTTTTATAATCTAAAATTAACAAATCATTTTATAGGTAATCAAATACAAAATAAATTAAAAATACGTAGAGGTCACTTAATATTTTTTGGAGAACTTGATAAATATGCTCCATTGCTGGCAGAGTTTGGATGGTTGAGCATGGCATCACAGCACCAAAATTTGTGATCCAACGATTTCAGCAAAAATCTACCGAAATTCATAAAAAATCACCCTTACGCATAATTTTGCATCCGTCAGCACACTTTAAAATCAAAACCCGCCTTCCCTCATTGATAACTGTTGCGCCTGCTTATATCTTTTGTAAAATATAAAAAAATATTAATTAAATGCTAATTTTAAATAAATTTAATAAGAAGTTCTCCGTTCACACCACTGCACTGTTTAACTAGTCGATGATTTTTTGGAGATATTTCTCCCAGAAAACAAATATACCACAAAATAATTATACATTTGTTGAAGAAATAATAATTTCAGTAGATTATTTTTCCGAGAGATATATACAACTAAAAACAGCATTGATGAGTGGGGGGGGGGGGAGTTACGAATTCGAAAATATTTAATTTAAAAAGAAAAATCCTCATAAATACTTACCTACCGATTTTGCCATCACTGTGACTGAGTCACGTTTTAATTTGAGCGATCAGTTGTAAAAAAGGGCCAAAGAAAGTTTTATTTCGAAATATTACGTATAATTTTTGTCGGCATAACTTAAGATTCATTAAAAATCATGCACCCAACGATAAAGGAAGAATTTACATAATTAAATAATATTCAGTTGACGTTTATAATTAAAAATAAGACAGCTACAATATTCTCAGCATTACTCTGTCTCTAAAATAGTGCAGTCTGCTTCCGCCATTCGTAGAGGAAGTAACTCCACCACAGAGCTATAAGAAGGTAAACAATAATTATAATCTATGTTTTAGATAGGCAGAGAGATGGTTGTATCACCCGCAAATTTCTTGTTCCACCTAAAAAATCAATATATTTTAAAAACTGTATTTTAGAACAGGTCGTATCGGCAATGTTATCACTGTTCGCGTATTCTGCACTATCACCGGCAAAATTTTTATTATATACCAATAAAAAGCAGTTTTAGTAGGTGATCAGGCAATGAGGATAAGATCGAAAAATACAACTAGATAAAAATAAATATTTGTTGTCGCCCGTGTGTTCCAACCGGACGAAAAAGGTAAATAAAAAAAAAATAAAAAAAAGTATACTGCATAAACGTCATGAATGAACACTGTTTTGAACCAAAAAACCAAGAATTCGTGTGGAGCTCCCAATATTTTTTCTACACTAGCACAGCAAATTGGTCGCTCACTATTGATTCAAAGAATAAAACATAATAGTTATTTATTTTATCTAAGAAAGTTTGTGGCTTGACATTATAATTTAAGCGAAAGAATTTTTTTGTACACATGCACGTTCCTGACCGGTCGATAATGCGTAAGTATAAATTAAATAAAGTGACTTAAAACAAAACAAAAAAATTTCATTTAAATTATAATGTCAAGTTTGGTATTAAAAAAAAATAACGTCTACCTAACATAATGGAGTTTTTACACTTGATGGTACATTTAAAAAAATATTATGTCATACTATTTTTGTAAAATTACGTTTGTCGATGTTTATATTTGTGTTGATATACTTTACGCATTTATTTAAGGATATGAAACTATTTCAATATAACAATTATTTTTATAAACAATAATCATTAGCCTGAAACACTCATCCAAATTGAAAAAACCTTCCGAGAAAAAAATAAATGTCGCCGACAGGAATCGAACCTGCACCCTTCTGATTGCCGGTCAGATGCTCTACCGTTGAGCTACGTCGGCGACATTTATCTTTTCTCGGAAGGTTTTTTCAATTTGGATGAGTGTTTCAGGCTAATAATTATTGTTTATAAAAACAATTGTTACCCTTTGCGCTATGCACAAAAATATTGTCTTAAAAACTTTAGTTTATCAATTAATAAATATTTCAATATAGCCCATTAAATCAGTAGTATGCAGTCCATTATAAGCTGAAAAACGAACAATTAATGAAACAAATGTCTGATCAATATGCATTTTCACAAAAATTTGAGATTTTTTTTGTGTCACATTCGTTCTACATAATTTCATATCATTGTAACAAGATTGTGAGTAAACATTGTTCCTATTTGCTAAATTTATACCTTTTAGTTGCAACCTGCCTTATGGCAATATATTTGACTTCCTCAATCTATTTTTTGCGGAATACACATGCAAAGTCACGCATCCGCATGTTGCTTGCACTCAAGACTCTAATAATAGTAAGACTGCAATGCTAGTCATTTGTGCAGAATGAAAAATGTTTATGTTGAAATTAGGGACATAATGTTATCCCTCCATTAATGGTTTTTCAGGTTTTTAGTTTCCAACATTACCGCTTGGTTATAGACCAAGATAAAAAATGCTTTTTGGCGGTTGTTGCCAGTTGTGGAGGAAAAAAAATCAATAAATCATTAACTGAAGAAAATTATCACCTACTAGCTAATGTGTACCCGGCCTTGCTCGGGATTTGGAATAAAGTTATGAAGTTGTGAATTCTCGCTTGTCATTAGGGTGCCATAATTGATTTGGCAGCGAAAGTAACTATCTTCAAATAAAGAAACATTCATTTGAATATTTTATTTATTTTCAAAAGTTTATTTTTTCAAAACATATCTAAATCATAAAGTTCTTAAGTAGGTACCCACCCGTGTTTTCCATTTTGAAAATATTCCGCCCAAAAAGCCTTCTTCTTTTGAATATGCAATCTGTAGCTAACGAGAGTGTTATATCTATGGGCTAACCTAAATAAAACATGGCGGGTTCAATGTTTTTCATACTAATTTTAAAACATTATAGCAACAGTTTTACAAATTTGATTTCATTCAAACTACTTTCTAAACCTTCCCGGCACTAATAAAAACAAACTGCTATTTTCAGCGAAACCGACAGAGTAATTTTCGAGAACATCGAGGAGAAACAAACAAACTCACATTGATTTATATATATACAGATTATCTCAAATTAACATTTATGAACACAGATATATTACTCTGACCTGCCGCAGGGTTTCAATTACAAGCACCTATATTGTCAAATAATTTTAATATTTTGATTTAAATTTTGAACAGTTGTGACAGCGCGAATAGAAAATAACGTCAAAAATTACTCACAGCCTACCTTTGGACATAGAGCAATGCATGCCACTGCTATTAATAGTTAAAAGTCAAAAGTTTAGTTCCAAGTTAACAATAATCACACGTAACATTTTTTTATCTGGCTCTCTGCGAGATACCGGAAAGATTCGATCGGGAGCTAATGAAAACATGAAATGTGGGACACTCTGGTCATGTAATTATTTTATTGTAATCAATACTTTCTTTTTATTGCGCAATTTTTCATTATAACAATATGAAGTTTGATTAATTCCGCATAAAGACCAATTCAAAGGGGATAATCACTGTAATGAAGTATTGATAATACGGTATTCTAACGTATAGAAAGCATTATTTTTTCTACGACAGAAAAGTAACAATCCAACTCCTACTCCTACTGCTACTCCTACATTATTGTTATTTAATACTTCGTGTGCTTGAATGGCTCAACTTGAAATGTAATGACGGTCATTTTTTATTTGTTCGTCAAGTTTGGCCGTTGTTATTTGACCGTTACGAATAATATTAAAAAAAAAACAAATAAAATCAGAACTTCAAGCAAAATCGGAGAAAATTTGAAATCATTTGAGTTTTCAACGATAAAGCCTTTATTTCATTGATAACGTGTAGGAGGTATCCACGTTAAATATACTATAAAACACTGCTTATATTTTTATAAAATATTTTTTCAAAAAAGACGGCCTCCATGGTCGAGGGGTAAGGCTCTCCACTACGAATCCGAAGGTCGCGGGTGCAAATCCCGGCGTGCGGACGTACATTTTATATATTTTTAATTAAATTTCGGTCAGTGGCTAAGTTGGCATCGCGTCTGGGTCGCACCCAGGCGTCGTGAGTTCAATTCCTCGGCTGGCCAAGTCCTCCATCACGACACAAGCAACATCTTCCGCTTACTGTGATGGTAGTAGGAGATTTTCAAATATTGTCAGGTTATTCGTAAACAGGGAATATGTGTATTTCTTTAAAAAAAAATTTAAGCAAAATCTTAATAAAAGAAAAAAAAATCTGAACAAAATAAATATACCGTATGTAAGTGGCTTCGCCACAGTTTGATGGTGCCTTCGGAAGGCGAAACAACTGTCACACGAAAAAAAAATTATCTACCAAAACTTTTTGATAGTAAAGCGTTTTTTTAAACTATATACCTAATAATACCTAAACTTAAAATTTTTAAATATAATCAAGTTATAAAAAAATATTAAAAAATACGTATATCTAATGCATATATATATATATACATTTTTCATTAATCCGCTTGAAGTTTAGCAGTAGGTATAAGCTTGAAACAAAATATATCAAAGATAATAGAAAATTTTAAATTTTAGCATCAAATTAATTTTTTCTAATCTACCCTCCCCGAGCGGAGTCACCCTATTGTAGGTTGAAAGCTCAAGTTCTTAAAAAAATTTATAAAAATAAAATATTTTATTGTATAATGTAAAATACTATATGTCTCCTATGGTAGCTTGGCGCCCTCGTGGCAGCCGGCTGCGTTGTGTAGTCGCTCCCGATTTACCTTGGAAGGATCGGGAAGTTATTAATTTTCCCGGTGTAAAAATTGCATAAAATAACCGCAATAATTTTTGGGTTACATTTATAAAAATTACATAATTTTAGTGCTGTCGTTTCGAGCTTAAATCAAGTTTATAATAAAAAGCCAAATATTTTGAGTTGAAATCTGCTTCGTTCTTCCGAATTAACGCATTAGACATCGGTCACATCCTTAGAGTAATAATACATCTGGCGGCGGTCGGTCGAACACGTGCGGAACTAGTGAAGTGCGGTGGTTGTAAAAAAATATTGTATACAACCGGGAAGTGAACCCCAACAAGAACACCAGCTGGGGCGAGAACGAGCCTTTACCTACGTCATTGAGATAGTGGCCAAGTACCTCAACAAGCACGACTTTGACCTGATCTGCCGGGTGCATCAGGTGGTAGAGGACGGGTATGATTTCTTTGCCAAGAAGCAACTGGCACTGCAGAGAATTCGATAATGCAGGAGCAATGATGTCAGTGGACTACACGATGAAGTGCTCCTCCGGATCCTGAAGCCGGCTGACAAGCGCCTGGCGTACGTGCAGACGAACATCAATCCGACCCCTCACGCCACCAGGGGCGTAACCAAGACAAAGAAGATTTTGAGGGCCCTCTGGATAAATCCCACCGGCCACCATCCTCCCCCGCCGCTCCACCCTTTTAAGAGTGTTCTGTGTTATTTATCCTAAAAAATATGGATAATAATTCTTTGTCTTAGCTTAAATACATTCTTGAATATAATGGAAACAGTCACTCTATCATTTGTATTATCGTCTTGCAATATTAAATACATTCTTGAATATAATGGAAACAATCACTCTATCATTTGTATTAGCGTCTTGCAATATTAAATACATTCTTGAATATAATGGAAACAATCAATCTATCATTTGTATTAGCGTTTTGCAATATTAAATACATTCTTGAATATAATGGAAAAAATCACTCTATCATTTGTATTAGCGTCTTGTAATATTAAATACATTCTTGAATATAATTTAACTTCATCTCTTTATATGGTCTATAAATAATGTGTAATGATGGCCTGTCCAAAAAAAAAAATAAATAATAATAAATTCATAGAATAGACGTAATATAAGAATAATATAAGAATAGGAAGTAATATTTGTACAGCGCCCCTGAGGTGATTTCTCACAAAAGCGGCGCTATAAAAATTATCCGATTATTATTATTATTATTGTCTCATTTATTCGCTCAGTATTAGCATTTGGATCATTGATTTGAAATCCGCAATATAATGTAAACATTGAAAGATTAGAAAGAATTATAAAAAAAGGCTCTCAAACACTTAGATTTCAAGTCCTACCGAACACCCCAAAAAGAGTCATTAGCGTTTTATAATTTATCATCACTAGAAGATTGAAGAAATATGTCCGACCAAAAATTCCTTTAAAAATCATTAACAACGTTGTTGACAGTTATTAACTCCTAAAAAACATTCATTTCCACTGTCCATCACGAACCACACGCTCAAATCAATTATTCCACAACCCACACTCAACAACTAACTATACAAAATACAAATTTTTCAGAATAACATGCAAAAAATACAACAATATATTTTCAGATGCTGATGTTTTCCATTTATCCTCAGGATAATTTAGTAAATTCATATCAGAAAAAAACAAATAGCAATGTTAGTTATAACCCCCTACCCACCCCTGGTGCGTGTTATATTATTTTTATATTTATTTATTTAAAATCAACGGTATAAATATACCATAAATAATAATTGCATGTCACAGTTAACTACAAGCATAAAAATATAGCACAAATAATTTTAAAAGGTGACTATTAAACGTGGCATTAGGTCGTGCAATAACATCAGAGAGTATATAAAGAATAAAAGTTCATGAAGGATATAAAAGTAAAATATATGCGTACATATAAAACACATAGTAAACTTAAGTTAAATTAATATTGATTGAAAATGTATGATAGCATAGTCTTCTTTTACTTATCTTCCATGCAGTTAAATAGAACTGCCACACCTGCGTATCTACCACATTACTAACTTCTTATTATTGTTATATTTAAATGTATTTTATTTAGTCATTGGATTTTACGTTTCCTCCTCAATTTCCCATTCAAATTTTGTATTTTTTATACTCTTTCTATATATTTTATCATTTAATTTTTTTCAATATTTTATATTATATAGTGGATACTTCACGTGCTAATGCAACAAAGTAATAACTTAATCTGTAAAAATATATACTGTATAACTGTATGTTTTCCCAAATAAAATAAAATAAAAATTAATTAATTGTACAAGCTTCATACTTACAATACCCGCCATCAATCAATTCATCTCAATATTTAAAAGTGTTCTTTTTTTTTTAATATTTGAATAAGCGCCATGTGTAAGTGCGTATCCCGTTTCATTTATCCTTAAACAGTTTTTGGTGCAGATCATCGTCGTACCTTGTCCTTGATGCATAATTTTAATCAACAAATAAATTAAATTGTTCATTCAAAGACTATTAAGTAAGTTGGCTACATTCCATATCCTCCTTCCATCGTCAGACAGTTTGTAGTAAGAGAAGATCAGGTAATAAGAAAGCGAAAAGGTGAAGGGTGAAGAACCTTCGTATGCCGTCATCATCTGACGGAGTTTATCTGCGAGATTTATCACCGATGTAATTTCAAACGTAAACAAGACGGATCAACGGACGAAAGTAACACAATCTTGACACCGAGAATAATAACATAATAGCAAGTTGCACTTTGATAGTTTGGGTGGGAGATAGAAAAACGTGGAAATGCGGAACGAGTGTAAAAAGGTGAATTGAATACAATGGTAATGGGTCGCTTGAATACAATGATGCATACAGAATTGACTTAAGCTGGTGAGAAATTTTGTTGGAGGTATATTGAATGAAAAGCAAACAAGGACTCCTTTTTTAATACGTAGTAGTAGTTTGCACAATTTTTTTTGAGGGTTGTGGGTTTGATTACCTCCGCAAAGGAAAAAAATATGATTGTCATTAATGTATTCATAGATAACGGAAACAAATTGAGATGTGGCATGGAAACCGACCGTCGCCGAATTATTTATTTATTTGTAAGAAACAGCTTTCAATGCAAAGAAATTTAACAGAAGGTAAGGCAACAAAGTTTCTTGAGCTAATAATGGTTATAAATGGGTGTTTTATTTATGAAGCTAATATGAGGAAAAAAAGAAGGAAGGGGGAAGAGGAAGAGGAAGATGGGATCGGGACAGGAGATGCTCTCGATACACTTTATACTTGTGTATCAATTTGTGGTCGTATGAATCAATTACTTTGGTTCGATATTTTGAAAGGGTATTTATTGTGAAGAATGTCGAAATTGTGAAATTGTACGTTATATTACATACAAATATGGGGAATTAGAAAATTTATCCTAAGACTGGTCCTGCAAACGGGCAAAAGGAAAAATCCGTTTATCGGGTTGGTCTTAACGATATGTGGATTTTTATAAAGTTGATGAGCTCTGGAGGGTCTAGGCCATTATTCATAATTATGACTAAACTGCACGGACTATCAAAGGAGTCAATAAAAGTGATGCATTTAGTGTGTAGGTAGAAACAAGGCGGGGCGCTATACCATTGTGCATAGATGCGATTTGGAAAGTCATGGGTGAAATATGTTGGCGACACTCGTTTTGAGTGCGGTTTATTAATGAAATGGTACATGACCCATCTCCTTTGTTTTTATTATCTATGGATTTATCTGCACTTATTTTGCTTTTCTTCGCCAGTTTGTCTATTGTAATGTTAAATATTACTTTTTATGCATGTTTGAGAAATTGGTGAGATTTAAAAACAATAATATATGGAATAAAAGCCCACCCTAATAAAAAAAGACAGATTTCTTAATAATAAAGCAGATTTTTTGAATGGTGAATTAGCGTGCATTCTCGAACGATGATCTCTGGCGATATAAAAATAGTTCATTTTCCCATGTTGAATTTCTATGTAGGTCCAAACAAATATTTTAATAATAAATGGTCAGAGCGCCGTATAGTGACTAAAATCACCTCAAGGGCGCTTTACATCTTGTTAAAGGTCGTAGTCCCTTTTAAATAGATGTTTTTAGTTTTTTTTTTAAGTTTTCTAAATTGTTTTCTGAACTCAAACCAAATGGAAGGTCATTCCAAGAATGTGGACTCTGTCCCCAAATTTACCAGCATTCGAACGAGAGGATTCAACTAGTGTGTTCTACGCATCAGACTTGGCCGACCAGAGCGCCGAATTGTGTCTGAGTAAGATTGTCCCTCACGCAGAGATCAGTCAAGTATGATGGTGCTAGCCCATTCAGTGCCTTGTGTACCATAAGACAAATTTGAAACTGTACTCTTTCTGTGACTCGAAGCCGGTGTAGGCAATCACATAGAAGAGGAGTGATATGACAGTACTTGGTGGCACCGCATATTAGAAAACCTGCTGTGTTGAATACCCCTTGCAGTCTACATTCGGCAGACCAGCATACACACTACTGCAGTAGTCCAATCTGGAGACTTCTGGAGAATTTGCCAGTCTTAGCAGAATCTGTTGGTTTACATCTTATTTTTAAACTTTGGACTTTTGGAATATTATTCTTATCATTAAAGTAGATAATATTAACAAATCTCAATGTAATATGAAACAAAAAAGACAGATAAAATGGAAAAGTAATGGTCACAACAAATAGGATGTCCCATATAAATAAAATATAATATAATCCAAGAAAATATCTAGGTTTCAAACATATTCGGGTAGAGCTTTGCAATCATACAAAAAGATAGCAACCAAAAAATATGGGAATTAATTAAGGATAACATTAATAATTCTGAAATTAAAATACGAGATCGATAAACATAAGGTTCGAGTTCCAGTTGTGACCGTTACCTTTTTATTTTCTGTGTTCTTTTCCATTTCATATTTCGTTGAAATAAATTTGTTAGAATTAACTTATTCAATGATTCAATTAAATATTACAATATGGTTTATAAGCTTCAATGAGTTATTTCAATAAATTGAAGATTAATTAACCTTTTTAAAAAAATAAGACGAAACAGCATAATTGATTCGTTGACCTCAATAAAAAAGTGTGAGCTTTCTGCGAATGCTGTCATGATTAAATAATTCGTTGTGTTGTTTTGTTGTATTTTTGATGATTTTTCATTAATTTGATAATTTAATTAAGTCACTAGAAATACTTGTTGAACAACGATAAACCAATAGTGCGATCTGTTCATTATAATTTATAAAGATATTGACTTATGGACCGATGAAGTATTTTTAAATTTTCATAACAGCAGTGTATGAGTATTACGTTCAATCATACCAATTTCATCAACTCTACATATATTTACGCAAAGAATTCTACTTTTAAATACGGACAGCTGAACGCACTGTAAACCGTGCGAACAAAAAAGCACTTCCGCAAGAGTTCATTTTTCTTTCTGTGGAAATATTCGTTCAAGCCTGTACTTACTTTTAGAAAAATCATAAAACTTTTTTTTCTATGCCTGGAAGCTTTCTTGAAAAAAACACTGGTTATTCCATTCATTACTATGTGGACAGTGGACATTAAGAAATTCAACTTTTCGGAGATTAGAGAAGAATATGGCACTTGATAGCGTTTGAAGAAATGGGGTGGGAATGAAGAATGGAAAGAGGAAGATTGGGATAAACCTGCTTATTCAGATCATAAAACTGTATTAAGAAAAACTCAAAGGAAATTACGCACTCCTTATGCAGGCGACCATAAGGTTGAAATTTCCGCTTAAGGGGAACGGCTGCGCTATCTGTTTCATACATAACTTAATTTTGGATTTAAGACCGAAATAATATAAAAATGCTATATATTTTTTTTTAATTTTAAGGTTTAGTTAATATCTAGTAAGGATGAGAGGTATTTTTATTTATTTTTGTTTTAAATTTTAAAGCATATGCCATGAAAAAAAAATCTTTTTTCATAATTTTGGAGGCAACTTAGAAAATTATTTGCAGGTTTATCGTATTTAAAAAAATGATTATGTAAATAAAAATATAAAAACAAAACATTTTTAAAAAAAATGTTTTTTTCGGTCGATATTTCAAATTGTGTACCATACAGCAAATTTGTGTTCCAACGTAAATTGGTCGTTTTTATTTTAATTTAAAGTCCACCATAATGCTTATTTTAATACTTTTAATTTATGTTTTTTATTTATATTTCAAGTAGATGGGGTAAAACTTTTTTATAAATCACCGTTAACCCCTAAATAATTGAAAAATATGCCTGTAAAATCACAAAAAATCAATTCCTTTAACAGCCGATATTTCAAAATGTTAAATAAAAATAAATAAAATACTCATGCGTACTAGATGTTAACTAAACCTTCAATTTAAAAAAAATATACCATTAGGTTTAGGTGAGTATTTTGACCTTATCCAAAATTAAGTTTTGTATGAAACAGGCCGCGCAGCCGTTCCTTTTATCACAGGCCGCATGCTTCGATTTACGCAAAAAAAAACATCACCCAAATGCGTGTTTCATTTTATTTTGTAAAGGGAGGTATAATTATTAAAATGTTTTCAGTCATCTTATAAGAAACTTAATTTTCCACAATGAACAATGCGATAATATCGGATAAGGGGTTCGTAAGTAGGAGATTTTGATTTTTATTCGAACCATCATAAAGATAGCTGCCAATAATATGGGATTAAAAAATAGAGGTGATATTGACAAAGTCTTGAATTTGAAATATGATATCGATGAAGATGACACAAGTTGAACTGGTCTCATTAGCTAAGTTGGTAAAGCGGTTGTCCCGGAAAGACAGAGGTCCTGGGTTCGAGTCCCAGATGCGACTGATATCTTTTTATTTTCTGTTGTTTTTTCTATTAGGTTATGTTAATATTATCTTCTTCAATGATTAAATATTACAATGAGGTTTTGAATTTCAACAAAAAAAATTAAAAAATGTAATTGTTATTCAAAGTTTAAAGAAGTCCTTCAAGAAACTTATAAAAAAAACTTTATATGTTAGTTTTACGATAATATTTTGTAAGTTAATAAGTTAATTGAAGCTTTAAATCTATAGTAACATTTTATTCCATTTTATATTCCGTGTGCACACCCGCCAACAATCAATTCATTTCAATATTTAAAAGCTCTTTACAATATTAAATGAGCGCGTATTACGTTTCGTTTAGCCTTAAGCCTCCTCCTTCAGAATGTCTATATACTCTGTACATATTACAAACGTCCTTCGAATACTTGAAGTCCGTATGCACAAATTATTTTTCAAGATAATCTCTATTCAGATGTCCAGTTGAAAAATAAAAAATATATGAAATTTCCTCGATGGAAAAAAAAGGCAAAGGATGCTACGAAAAATATAAATAACACGTGTGGTTCTGTAATTTTACATGTTAGGGGTATGAAAATTTTTTCGAAAGCGTTTCTTTAAATGCTACTCAAGTCCACAATCTTGAGATTTTCGCTCTACTCTAAATATGTTGAATTTAATTAAATATTTTTAAACGGTTGCTTACGCTCTAAGCGTTATTTATATTAGCGCGTTCCCTCTCTCTTCCGTATTTACATATCTCCTTTCCACTTCAGTTTCCGCTCGGAGGGTATTGCTGGGACTTACAGTATTGGTTAATACGAGTATAATAAATGTACCAATAGCCATTATCGCATATTAAGTATGTAAAGTTGAATTGGGGTGTATTGAAATGCCACGGTGGCCAGTGAGTAAAAGCAATTCTTCACTTATCGTGGCATGGATAATAATATGTTCACGCGTGAACTCATATTGCTTGCTAGTTTTCTTCAATTCTCTATTTTTATTATTGGAGTACATTTCAACATCTTAATATGTAAACATGAATGTTTGTCTGTGTGTCCTCGATTTTCTCAAAAATTACTCAACCAGTTTCACTGAAAATAGCACAGTTTGTTCTTAGTAGTACCGGGAAGGTTTAAAGAGTAGTTCGAATGAAATCCAATATGTAAAACTGTTGCTATAACGTTTTAAAATTAGTATGAAAAACATTGAACCCGCTTGTATTTTATCCGTTAGATATATCACTCTGGTTATCCACAGATTATATATTCAAAAGATGGTTTGTTTGGGTAGAATATTTTAAAAATGGAAAACACAAGCAGGTACCTACTTAAGAACTTTATTATTTAGATCTATTATAAAAACAAATGTTTGTAATGGAATAAGATATTAAAATGAACGTTTCTTCGTTTCATTGGACAAAAGGACAAGCAAGAATTCACAACTTCATAACTTTATTAAAAAACCGATTAAAGCCGGGTATACACCATAGGGTACGTGCTTTTTTTTTTAATATGGAATATTTTAAATATCGGTAGGAATTAAACATTTTTATGCGACGAAATTAGTGAATTTTTCACCAACATATTTTATAATATATTTAAAAAAAAGCAAAATTACTTTATCTTGTCGTAATTATTAATAAAATTAATTTGAAATACTTTGTATACACCACTGTTTAATATATAAATATCAACATGTTTCAGAAGCAAAGGGAATGTTAATATTATCTTAAATGAATTATAAAAATATTACGATAAGGTTCATAAGCTTCAATAAGTTATTTCAATAAAAATATAAATTTACGGAGCTTTTACTTAAAAATACGTATTTTTAAAGCATCTATTTTCAGCTGCCAACGTAATTTCCAACAACAGTTCAGAAGGTTTGAAATAACGGTAAAAAATGAGAGCTAACATTTGTTCACATTTAGATCGGAAACTCATACGAGGCCAGGTAGTAACTACTAGAATTCAAAGGGGAGTATGTATATTTTTTGTTGATTTATTAAATAATATATACAAATTGCAAAAAAAACTGTATCGCACATGATTCAATGATGAGTTGATTAACTCTTAGGAGTACAATTTTCAGTTTTAGTGTCGATAAATCGACGTTTATTGAAATAACATTGTACTGTTTCAAACAATAGGCATGTTTAAATATAAGTACAGTATGTGTTACATAATTATATTATTGCATGGTTTACATTACCTAGCTCAATAGGTAGGTGAGTGGATGTACAAAAAAAATATATATGTGATATTATGACAGATTAGACATTGTTAAATTAAAATAATTTAAATGTAATACATTAAAATTGGAATGCTAAAATATGCAAACATTAATTGAAAGGATATTTCGAATACACGATAAGAGGTTAAAGAGGTGACTAAATTAAATAAAGAAGGTAATGTGTTTTATATAGTTATATCATAAAAATTAAACTATTATACTTTTGCATTATTTAAAACATGAAAAAAAAACAAGATAAATAAATTTAAAATACAATACAAATAAGTATTGTACACCTACTGACCTTTAAGAGGTTTTTGATAAATAAATGGCTTGATTTGTTAACAACGATTCATCGACAAACTGTGTGTCGATATGATACATTTTTTTAGAAAAAGAAACTGTTTAATTAATAACATTAATGCAATATTAGAAGATGTCAGAAAAACTACAACAAAAAACCTGCAAACTTTTCCGTAAATGTCCATAAATTTACACCAGTTCTGTTCACAGAATTATTTTACTAATCCCCTCAGAGTGGCTTCAGTAGAGGGGAATGAAAACTGCGTTCAGTTTCCGCGATATTTCGGTTGTTTTTGTCTCTTTCCGGTGAACGGGGCTCGCTCTCCGCGGGAGAAAGATGGGCGAGAGTTTGTTCGCTTTTCACGGCTTTGCGGCAAACGAATCCGATTGGTCGATCGAATGGATGTGCGAACGGTAGAAAGGAGATAGGGGGAAGGTGTCAGATATATAAACTAGATCGGGCTAGCAATTGGCATCAGTAGCTCGTTGCTTACCGCTCCCTTCATAAGAGAAACAATGAGATTGCTGGTAAGGAAAACAAACAACAATTCTTAAAATAGTTAACCGTTCTATCCTCCTTTAAAACTGTGTGAAAATCGTGAAGAAAAGTGATTCATTTCGATTCGATAACTTATTTTAAACGGTGGTGTTCAAGATGTATTATATAAACGTTTTCAAAACCAATTATAAATTTTCCAGTAAGGTGAACTTTTAACAATGGACGGCCTTCATGGATAACGTGGTTTCAAATTTTCATACGGAAAAGCTTTACTTCCTCAATTCCTTAAATGCTCATTAATGATTACAAAGAAAAACAATTTAGCGTTTTTTGAACAATTTTTTTTTGCTATCGGTTTATTTTAGTTCATTTTTTTAAAGCTTAGCTAATATGGCTACAAAAAACATTTACTTATAAATTAATTCTTATGTACGTGATTAATGAGTAAGAAAAATAACAATATTTTTTTCAAATCCTAATTTTCTATATATATATATATGTATAGGTAATCAGGCAGTTTTTTTAGAAAATGTATAACAAATCACGACCACCTTGATGATAAAATTTCACTCGTACAATAATTTGTCAAAGCATATTTAGTTTAATCTTATTCTAATTCAAGAAATTGCAGATAATTCCGTAGTATGAACGATAGATACATGCGTGCAAGCGAGAAAGAATGCTTGCAGTGATCTATATAGGAGTGTGTATATAATAAACCCTATAAACTGTAACACACTCTCTTTGATCGAGAACTCAAGAAACATCACTTATTCTTCATTATATCACATGTTAATTTCTAATGTAATACGTTATTTTTATCCACTTTCGCCAAAACTCGTGTTTGTGATTTTCTAATAAAAACTGATTGATCTTTTTTCTATGGTTTAACTGTTGCGATTTCCCCCAAGCCAACAGCCGAGAAGTCAACAAACCATTGAAGATTAATTTCTCGCAAAAAAAATACATTCCAATAAACCACGTTAATTTACCGAAGCAATATGTAGATCGTTGAAAGCGAGCAGCACGCGATTTATACGATCAATAAATAATCAATTGCATGTTAACTTATTCCTACTTTCGGTCAGACTATTTACTCGACAATCGAAAGTGGACGGTACATTTTCCATAGCGATTCCACTGCACGCAAATAATTTATACACAATGTGCATAAGAAATCTTATAAAAATACCTGTAATTAATCATAACTGTAAAATTACATTAAAAAACGAACTAAACTCTAAGAAACTTCAATATTAGAAAAGAACTCCATTGCCCATTGATTGTGGATGATTCCATTCCGATCGTAGTTACAAGAATTAAAAGCACATTCAAATCTTCGAGTGCATTCATTTTTAGGCACAAACATATTTTCATGAGCCTCCCTGGCGTTTGTTCCTGATCTTTGAAACTATATCTGTCAGTTTTACGGTCGTTAACCCATCCAAAAGACAATATCCGATGATTGTATTTAAATTCCAACGGTTATCTCTTAAGGTTATACTTAGAATGATTTTTTCCATGACTCTTGGTGAGAATTAATGTCATGTTAAAACGAAAAGAATGAGGCGTTTTCAAGGGGTTCGAGGGGCAAGGGTAAGCAAATCAATACAACGCCTTTCAATTTTGCTGTTCTGATTTTCTTTACCCAATTTTAGAACGTGACCCACGCTAATGTAGTAAAAACATATATTTACGATTATGATTTATTTGCAGAGCTTTTTAGTTTTGGCGTGCGTGGCCGCACTAGCGGTGTCCGCCGAGGAGACAAAGGAGTCCTCGGCTGACCAGGCTGCAGCGCCCGCCGCCGCCAAGGAGATCGAGCCCGCCACTGACAAGAAGCAGGACAAACGAGGAGCGTCCGGCTTCGGCTATGGTGGATTCGGCCACGGCGGTGGCTACTCTGATTTCGGAGGCGATTCGGGACATCACCACGGACATCATATAGAATTAGAGAAGACCCTCACTACCATTAAAAAGGTGCACATTCCAGTGCCGGTAGAGAAATACATCCATGTCCCCGTTACCAAGCATATCCATGTTCCCGTAAAGGTGCCCGTGCCCCACCCCTATCCAGTGATCAAGAACATCCCTTACCCTGTCAAGGAGTACGTCAAGGTTCCCGTGCACATCCCCAAGCCATACCCAGTCACCAAGCATGTCCCTTATCCCGTCAAGGTACATGTTGACAGACCCGTCCCAGTGAAGGTCTACATTCCCCAACCCTACCCAGTGACCAAGCACGTTCCCTACCCAGTGAAGGTTAACGTACCAGCGCCTTACCCGGTGACCAAGAACATCCCGTACCCCGTCAAGGTGCCCGTCCATGTCCCAGCCCCCTACCCAGTTGAAAAGATCGTCCACTACCCAGTGGAGGTTAAGGTTGACAGGCCAGTCGCCGTTCACGTAGACAAGCCAGTACCAGTCCATGTTGACAAGCCAGTCCCATACACCGTCGAGAAGAAGGTTCCATACCCCGTGAAGGTTCATGTTGATAGGCCAGTGCCAGTGCACGTAGACAAGCCAGTGCCTTATGAAGTCAAGGTACCCGTAGATGCCCCTTACCCAGTTGAGAAGATCGTCCACTACCCAGTCGAGAAGAAGGTCCCCGTCGAAGTTAAGGTGCCCTATGACAACCCTGTCCCATACACCGTCGTCAAACACGTTCCCTACACCGTAGAGAAGCGTGTACCTTATGAAGTCAAGGTCCCCTACCCAGTGCACGAGAAGGAAGAGGAATCCCACTACGGAGGAGAAGGACAATCCAACTACGGAGGAGAAGAGGAATCCCACGGAGGTGGAGGTGGCGGAGGAGATGAAGGATCCTACGGCGGAGAGCAAGGAGGGTATGGCGGCGGGGAGAGCCATCATGGCTATTGATTTCTCCTTTGATCTTGTTATTTAACTTGTTTTAAGAATATCCAAATATTTCCTTCGTATTTTTACTAGACTGAGAACGAACGTATACGAGGCAAACAACTGTACTTTGTGAATAAATGTATTAAGTTACGAAAAACGTATACCAATATTTTTAATTACCCTAGCACCAATTATTTTAATTCCACATTTGCATTGATTGATAAATATAACTCAATTACAGTTGTACAATCAAAAACTTATTCTCACATCACAAGATATTGCACAACACTGATTAATGAAGAAATAATAAATCACTTACCGAATGTAGGGAATATTGGCAGGAACGTGGTACTTTGAACCGGGATCGAAGTCCATTTCGGATCTCAGCACTGGAGGTTTGATTCCACTGTATTGTTCCCTGAAATAATGAAAAACAACAAATTAGTTTCCAATTTTGCAACCAGACTGGTAAACACAATCGAAGTATTTGTAGGTGTATTACCTGAGCCTCCACCAATGACAATTGTACTGCTCTTTCCTGATGTCCTTTGAGAACACGTCCCATCTCCACTTGTCCATGGTGAGAGCAAAAGGCAGGAAAGCCACCTTGTCCATAGACATCGCGAACAGGTAGTTGGTATCGTGAGCTACGTCGTTGATGGACTTTTGGACAAGCCCAAGGGTCTGCAAATGTCGAGGACTGGACACCGAGAGTGCCACTGCTTCACCAATAGCCTCGTGGAAACCTAGAACAAACATATCACGTTTTAGTTGATTCTTAAAGATGTTCGATGGTTGTTTAGAATTCGACATTAAAATTGTTTTTTTCATCTGTATGGAGATACAGATGTAAAAAACAATTTTAAACACTGGAGAGTGTTTTAATTTTAAACGCTCACATCAAATTAATTGTGACATGTTGTTAAGTTTTATATAATGCAGTTATTTTTAATACATAATGAAAGTGAATTCTGAGTTCGATGACCAAGATTCATAGAAGTCACAATATTATATAAACTTCTGGTAAACGAAAGCGGTTTAAAAAAAACGTAACTGTCTTGATTTTAAAATCTCATGCAGCAGAAAGTTGTTTGAAAAAGCTGCGAAAATTTTAAAACAGTGAACTCTGGCTTCGTGAAATATGATTTTTTTACACCACTTCCGTATGAAATTTTAAGGTCACCAGAACTATTTACAAGTCGCAACATCATTTCGATAACGCTTTATTATTTGTTTTGTACAACGATTTGTTTTTCAATTAAAAAAATACGTTTTTATACTCGTACGAAATAGGGAAGAGACTATAAGTATTATGTAATTATTAATTATCAAGCGGTTTTCTGATGTAATACGTTCCATTAACAACAGGTAATTCAGAAGTTATCAATAGATCGATAGCAAAAAATTGTTTTTTAGCATCTGCTTTTCTTATATTATTTTATTACATTTTTTAAATTTTTAGATTTAAAAAAATGTAATAAAATACTCTTTTTTATTTATTAGTTTTTAAGAGTGGTGTCAGTGATTTATAGGTTAAACCTAGTTTACCACTATACTCGTATATTAACATCCTTATATGGTTTGGTTACTTCAAGCGGCAACAGGTGCATGTGCTCGGCAGGTGATGAATTGATTTATATGGGCACTTATTTAACATACATAGTACAATAAATAGCAGATATTATAAATAAAGCTGATGTGTACCCGGCCGTGCTCGGGATTTTTTTTTTAATGAAGTAAAGAAGTTTTGGATTCTTGCTTGTCATTTTGGTGCCATAAATGATTTTACAGCGAAAGTAATGCCTTGTGACGATTATTACTATATCTATACAAAGAAATAAAGAAACATTTATCTTCTCAAAATATATGTAAATAAAAAAGTTCTTAAGTAGGTGCCCACTTGTATTTTCCATTTTGAAAATATTCTGCCCAAACAACCTTCTCCTTATGAATATGTAATCTGTGGCTAACCCGAGAGGTATATCTATTGGCTAATCTCAATACAACATAGCGGGTTCAACACTTGTCGTACTAATTTTAAAACGTTATAGCAATAGTTTAACATATTGGATTCAGCGAAACTGGTCGATTAATTTTCGATAAAGTCGAGGACACATAGACAAACATTCATTTTTATATATAGAGATTATATTCGGAGATGGGTCGTTTAGCTATTTTTCAATATAATATTGAAAATGGAAGTGTCGCACTTTGTTACCTTTTACCGTATTTAGGTGATGTTGATTTTATTTGAATTGTAACATTATTATTTTCGTACGCTTAAAACATTATTATTTTCTATTTTGATAACACATTGATAATGAACGAAAACAAAAAAAGTATATTTATATGTTTAACGTTTTGTTTTATAAAAAAAGGCATATAAGATCGTCAGCCACACATAAGTGTCTTTATTAATATTCAAGTTTGAGTAATTTAAATTTAAAAAAAAAATTAATTTCTTCGAAAGATTGGAATTCACGTTGTGGGGCCATTATTAATTAAAAAATTACTTCGTAATTTATTCATGAATTTATTTTCATATTAATATTAATAATAATTAGACAGTTGTATACTGCACTAAAGAAGCTACGGTAGTTGCAAAACCCGGTCGGCAAAAGTGTAAAGTGATTTAAACAAAGTTATTGTTTTATTTTTTAAATTATAATGTCACATCACCAAGTTACCGCTTCATATGAAAAAATATACAAAGCATTTATTAATTTTTGTATATATGTGACTTGCTTTTCCTCAATGAACACTAATTTTGGGTACCATTCTCCACTGTCCAGAATGTCGAGATTTGTTAACTTAAGCCAGAGCCTTGGAATTTTTGGTACCAGTCTTAATGGCTTTTGTAGGGCTTTACGAAATTAGAACTCTAAGATTATCATTAAGAATGTCTAAAATCATCGACTCTACTAAAACCATGTTCAGGCTTTGACTTGTATGTTCTCTCAAATATATATTTTTGTCCTCTTTTTGTCATTGCTTCATTCTTGTTTTATGTATGTACTGTTCTTTTTCTGTAGCTCTTGTTTATTTCATTTCGTGTTTCGTATTTTGTGTGATTGGACATTGATCCGTAATTAAATAAATATAAAATCACAAAGTGGAACTCAGCCGGTTAGTGGCTGAGTTGGCATCGCGTCTGGGTTTCACCTAGGCGTCGTAAGTTCAATTTCAAAGTTCTTCATTACGACACAAGCAACGTCATCCATTTACTGTGATGGTAGTGGGAGATTTTCAAATATTGTTAGGTTATTCGTAACCTGGAAATGTATGTCTTTCTTTTGAAAAAAAAAAACAGTGACAGCTGTATCGTCTTTCAAAATTTTTATCAAAGCGTTGTGATCTTGAATGATTATTTTTCTAAATTTTTTCTAACTTTTTGGCGTAAATAATATACTTTGTATTCACCACTTAATTAATACACAGATATATTCTATATACTAGTATAGCATCGCTTTCGAAACATGTTGATATCTGCGTATTAATAATGTGGTGAATACAAAGTATATTATTTGATTCATTGATTATTTTTCTCTTTCAGTCAAATAAGTAATAATTTAATATTTAAGTACATTTTAATTACCAATCGTCAGAAATTTGTTACTTAAATCAGACAACGAAAAACGCAGATTGAATCTTTTTTAAGCATCATGAATAAAATTGCCATAATACATATTTTGTAAAAAGTCAAATTGTGTCTCCCAAAATTAATTTATTACCTTTCTTTAAATTGTTAGAAAACAGTACAAATCGTTCTCTTTAGCATAATATTCTCCCAAGGTGTTGGCATACTTGATAAGCAGTACAGCTCGCTTATGTTCCTAATAAATGAATAAGTGTGTTGAATTAACTAACGCCATTTCACACTACAAGGGGCACAGAAGAGATTGAGGCACGGTAGTAATTGTGAAATTTAATGCATTCGGAACGGTTGCCTATAATTCAAATGCCACTGTTATCAAAAAATGAACTGAAACACACGCATATATTATTAATTTACTTTCCAAATGCGATACACTTGAGGCAGAACCGACAGGTTGGGGAAATGGATGCAATTTCTTTATAATATCTACCTACTCTAAACCAATGCTGTAAAGTGGGGTATTTATTTTTTTAAGAAAATTAAGGGCTTTGTAACTTGTCTTTGCTGAGGGTAAATTTGCACGAGGCCCGGCTATTTTTGTAAAAACTTAGTTGTTTTTTGTAAAACGATGTTTTTGTGAATTGTGCCGTTTTGCCGGATAGTGTGTTTGTATATTTATACAAATGTATATATTTTTTACTTAAATACTTATACATATATAAATATTGAGATTCATAAATAATGCAAGGTTGATGTAAGCGTAATGAATAAAGGGACGATTTTTTTTTTTTATATGTGTACCGCACAAGAGTCCCAACTGCTCCCAACCGTCTGGAGCCAGTGAGACTATGGCATTCCCATTTGGGGAATGTTATGAGGCTGGAGGTATTGTGGAGGGGAAGGGAAGAGGAAGGTGGGGAAATACCTGGCTATTCAGATCTGGTCACCAAACACGGCTAAAAGCCATTTCAAGCAACGTTTCAATTCTGAATGGTGGTCTTTCACCAGGGCGATACTGAGAGTATCTTCCACTCTGGAACGTGCGCAAATATACTATATATTATTTTTATTTATTTAATTGCGAAACAACACAAATTAATTAAATAAAATTTACTTGCGCACGCCGGGATTTGAACCCGCGACCTTCTGATTCGTAATCGAGAGCCTTACCCCTCGACCATGGAGGCCGTCATAGATGGACGAATAGATGGTTTGGGCATGTAGAGCGAATTAACGAAGAAAGGAGTGTAAGAAGAATATATGACGCGAATGTGAATAGAAGAAGAATCCGGGGATGCCCGAGGAAGACATGGCACGATCATGTGAATCAAATACTTAAGTCGGACCATATCAGAAGTCGGAATAATAGAAGAGAATGTATGAGACGATGTATCAATGTGAATGAAGTAAGAAGCGTATGCCAATATCGAGTTGTTTGGCGGTCCGCCCTTTCTTCCTACGGCGTGATGGTTAGTTAGTTACATAAACATTTGTTATTGGTGCTTACTTGCCCATCCCACTAGGTGTGAAACGCCTGTTTTGAGATGAAAATTTACAGGAGTGGTTGTTCAGCTACGTTATTATACTACAATTTAGTTTTTTTTTTCAAAAATGTACCTGTTTGATGATCTATCATAAACAGTTTCTCCAGAATAAGTGCTTATATTCAGAATAACGATTGAACGATGAAATATTCTAACGGGGATTTTGAATTGGAAGGGTTTACGGATCATCATTCGGGTTCAAGTACCACACTTTCAACGTGCGTTACAATTGCCATTTATAGCTCTCACTCATATTATTAGAACAACTATCAAAATGCACGTTAAAAGATAGAGACTGGGTCCCAGCTCACAAAAGGTATTGTTTTTTCTATCTTAATTTAGAACCTAAGGGATGATAGATTTTTTTAAGTCATCATTTGTATGAAAAGATTCAAGTTTTTTGAGCCTTAAACGAGTTTTGCACTACAACAATACACTACTGCGGACTACTTAAAACTTTAATTATGAGCTTAATATCCAGCTCTTGTCTGAAAGCTCAAATCTCTATGTACTTGAAAAACCTTAAAAAAATCTCTCTCCACAGTAATAGTCTGCCCATTTAAAGGGTGCTAATATTATGTTTCTACTTAACATTGTTATATAACGTAACTAGCTGAAATACCCGGCGTTACTCGGGGTTTTGAATAATGGAGGAACGTTTTGAGGTTTTTATTTACCCCTACCCTTATGCTGTAATTATCCTCTTATTTTGAACATCGAATGTGGAAAATTTCAACAAGATGTAACCAAATTCTGCTTTAATTCTGGGGCATAGAGGTGGTTTTTCGAAATCTCAGATAGACAGTGACCTTCCTCTTATTTTTAAGGTCAAGTATGCAATATTTTGTCAAGTTCGGACTAAAACTGTGGATTTTGTGTTATCTTTATATACTCGTATATAAAAATCAATGTAAGTTTGTTTGTTTGTCCTCGATTTTCACAAAAAATACTTGACCGGTTTCGCTGAAAATAGCACAGTTTGTTCTCATTATTGCCGGAAAGGTTTAGAAAGTAGTTTGAATGAAATTCAGTATAATAAATGGATTATTTTTATAGCGCCGTTTTCGTGAGAAAATCACCTCAAAGGTATGTGTAACTGTTGATATAATGTTTTAATATTAGTATCAAAAACATTGAACCCGCCTCGTTTTATTTAGGTTAGCTCATAGATGTTATTCACAGATTGCATATTCAAAAGAAAAAGATTTTTTTAGGTAGAATATTTTCAAAATGGAAAGCACGAGTAGATAAATCACAAAGTTCTTAAGTAGGTACTTAAAAACGTTTGTAATTAAATAAAATATTCAGATGAATTTTTCTTTATTTGGACATAGTTACTTTCGCTGTCAAATCAAAAATGGCACCCAAAAGATAAACAAAAATTCACAACTTTATTAAAAAAAAAAAAAAATCCCGAGTAAAGCCGGATACACATCAGCTACATAATACATAATATAAGAAATTGAAGAGAATACTAGTATTCGTAAAGTTATAAAACAGGAAAATATCTATCTAGTACGACTATAAAACTAGCAACAAAACTGCAGTCAATGTAAATCACTGATTTCCATTATTTGCATAATGATAATTACTGATCTTAGATAGTTTTTACTCAATTGAAAGGCAAATATATGTTATTGTTTTCAAGAACCGGGGATACAATATTAAAACTATTGGAGCAGTAATATGAAAGTTATGTCGTAATGTGATATTCACCGACTCCATGGCTTAGCAGATTATAATACGGAAGTTACGGGTTCGACTCCCGTTTCGACCTAACTCACTTCACTTGAAGTGGTGAGCTTCATTAATGCTGTTTATAGAGTACACAAAGCAGCTTAATTGGATGATGAGAAACAACCCATAAAAAACAACAAATGGTCAAACATTTTATGGAATTTGTATTATTTATGTTTATACTACGTACTAATGACAGTGGGTATGCAATGTATATATGTCAATGTTATATGTCATAGAATCGTGATTGTGATATTTACATTATATATTTGGGCATATTTAGAAATTTTTAAAACAATGAAAATTATTTCGTCCCTTTCTTAAAATTTCAGGAAACATACAGAATTTTTTATTTACTTATTATTTTTTATGTTTTTTTTTTAATCTACATAATCTTAACATAATAAAAGGGTTGTGGTACTGTGCCTGTCTCACCAGGAAACCATGTTTTGAGAGCAGGCAAAGTTACGTTTATAAAGTTTACAGAGTTCGTAAAGTTTACAATGTTGTCAAGGCTTACAAAGTTTACAATTTAGTTTATAATTGTCAATTTAACATTGTATCATACATTTAATTGAATCATTAATACCTTTCGACTTTTACATATTATAACTGAACAGTATAAGATATAAACTCTAATATGAGAAATGTGAAAGCAATGAAGAGACCCTATGAGCGTGTAAAGCAACGAAGGATAGAAATATAAAAGATAAAGAACATGTGTAAAATAACAAAGCAAAAAATGAGAGCATGTGTACTCAATACAATATTGGAATGATAAAAGAAAAAAAAAATATTTTAGGATTAAAAATGAACTACATAGTAAATGCTTATATGCAGGTATACATGTATAATAAGTAATAGATAAAATTCATTAATATCTGTAAATAGCAAAGCGAGAATAAAGACCTATTGTGGGTATATACAACTTTTGACCGATGAAAAAAAACGATATTAAAATAAATTAAAGTTATCAGTAATACAAATAGTTTGGTGGATTGGAGTTACAAAAAATTATTATATTATGATTGGCGGAAAAAGCAGTTTTCTGATATAAGATCGTTACCGCAGTGAAGTTATTTAGTTTCATGTACTTTCACTTGAATACAGTCCACCTGTATGAGTGAGTTGCATGTGCGTACGTTCTTATGCGTGTGTGTAAGTGGTTTGTTGAAACACGAAGCACGTTCTACAAGATTTTCTGACGTAATAGTAAGAGAACCAGAAAACAACATGAAGTAATATAAATAAATATGCAGTTTTGATTGAGTGATGGAAAAAGTAGAGCGTTATTTTTTCAAACGTCATCTTTCGTGAGAATGATTGTTTTTAGAGGTCTAGTAATGGTCAGGAACATTATATATTTAGGCTTTTCAATAAGTGGTGAGACTTATGAGGGAGTATTGCGAAACAGAGATGAAAAGAAGTGTCCAAGACAAAATATGCTTCAAGGATAATAAAAGGTATATCAAATGGCAGATCCGTCAATTAAAAGACGTATAAAACATTTAAGGCTCCACCAGCCAGGACATGTAGCAAGGATAGAAGTTTTTCCGACCGCCAAAGAGGTTTTTTTTTAATAGAAACCTGCATTAAAAAAGCTTGATGGAATGATGATACAACGGTGTGGAAGCCTATGCCTTAACCTTTGGAATGAGGAAACAAAGCAAGACCACATAAATCCCACAGGAGTGGAGGCGATTCATTTTAGACTATTCAGAAGTTGTTTCGCCTAATGATGTCGATAACGTATGGTTGTTTACTAGTAAAGAAGAAAGAGAAGCAAAGGGAGATGACAGAAAAACTATTAGAACCATTTGTAACAACACTATATATAGCTATTTATTAGAACTATACGGAGAAGAGAAGACTAGTTCCTCAAGAAACTCAAGAAAAAAAATTATTACAATTTTATGGATAACACATCTTTATAACAAAAATAGAATAAAAAGAGTACAAGAACGGGAAATCTCTAAAATCTAGTTAGGATGTATGTAGCAAAACTAAGCCTTTCCATAATGCTTAGTAAAAAGATCTATAATTCGTGAAAGATTTCAATGTATTGCCGATGGCCTATTTTCATCCCCCCGTTGCACCCCTTCAAATACATTTATTTTGCTTAGCGATATTGCCGTAATACATAAACACTTACGTACGTAGATTTCATACTCGTGGTATAAAACGGGCTTTGGACTCGGTTACCGAGGAATTATAACATGCAGCAGCGGTTAGCCGATTTCTATTGCGTACAGTAGACCGAGCGGCCGCTGGCCACCGGTTGCGGCCGAGCTGTCCGCAACGTAATGCATGTGTTATGCAACCAACCGTTATGGTTCTCGGGCGATCTAATTGGTGGAGGGTACGTTATGAGATTTGAGCATAAAACAAAGAAGATCACCAAAATTGCGTTTTTACCAATTTATTATAAAACATTGCTAAAAGCAAAAAGTAAAAAAAAATATGTCGTAGTTTTTGGGGTTTAGCTAAATTAAAAATAATTTAATAAGATTTATGAATTTGTGCTCTTTAATATTATTTTAAAAAATACAAGACCATAAAATTAAGCTTTCACTTTCGTGAAA
Source organism: Halesus radiatus (assembly GCA_022606495.2). Classification (NCBI taxonomy): domain Eukaryota; kingdom Metazoa; phylum Arthropoda; class Insecta; order Trichoptera; family Limnephilidae; genus Halesus; species Halesus radiatus. The sequence goes on from JAHDVE020002623.1 coordinate 40,734, forward strand.
CGAGTCCAGCTGAATTTTTTTTTTAATATTACAGAATTTTTATCGGTGAGAAAAACTCATGTTTTTTTTTTTTTAAAGAAATACAAATGTTCCCTGGTTACGAATAACCTGACAAAATTTGAAAATCTCCTACTACCTGGATGGACTACTAAATGGAGGACTAAGCCAGCCGAGGATTTGAACTCACGACGCCTGGGCGAGACCCAAACGCGATGTCAACTCAGACACTGACCGGTCAATGGCTGTTATAAAATAAGCAATGTAATTTCTTTTAAATATCCTTTTCTACATATGTATATAAAAACATAATAACATTTGTATATGTGAACAAATATATGGAATGCCATTAATATCTTGGTTATAATAATGCAATGTTAATAATAATATTTTCTGGTTGAGGATTTTATTTTCTAAAAAACCCAACGTACTAAGGCGCGTTACTGTTAGGGCCAGTTTTATAAACGAACTAACAAATTTCTGTTAGGGCCAGTTTTATCAACGAACTAACAAATTTCTGTTAGGGCCAGTTTTATAAACGAACTAACAAATTTCTGTTAGGGCCAGTTTTATAAACGAACTAACAAATTTCTGCTACGTAATGAACCGTTTCGTTAACGGACCGTTATCCGTCCGTTTTTATCATGAATAATTGCCATTCACTTGTCATCATTTTCACTGTTCAATAATTTCCATTTCACAAATGCAAATTACATATCGCCTTTAAAATTAAAATAGTGAACGGTTTTAAATAAGCGATCGTCGGGCAACAACTGACAGCTGTCAAACGACCGGTAATCTGACGAACGTTTATAAAACGGCCAAATCGGGCGGTAGACCAAATATTCAAAATGGTATCAAGCGTTTCGAACGGTTGGTCTACAAGGCGTTTTAAAACTTAAATTTAAAATGAATTTGTTTTAAAAATCATTATAAAGATAGCTGCCAATAATATGGGATAGAAAAATGGAGAATAATATTAACAAAACTTGAATTAGAGATACGATATCGATTAAGATGGCATAAATTGAACTGGTCTCATTAGCTAAGTTGGTGAAGCGGTTGCCCCGGATAGGCAGAGGTCCTGCGTTCGAGTCCCAGATGCGACTGAAATCTTTTTTATTTGCTGTTATTTTTTCCGTTTTCATATTTAATTTAGGTTATGTTAATATTATTTTCTACAATGATTAGGTTTTAAAACTTGTTTATTGTTAAAAGGCTGTATTTTACCCCCCGTTCAATGCTTTATTTGAAGGTTTACGAATTGTTATAAAAACATCCATATTTATTTTTTATGAATTGATTTGACAAGTTCTTGTTTTGAAAATTATATACAGATCCCAGCAAGCTTCCTAATGTCTAAATAATTAGACTGACTACTTGCAACGCGTTACGTCAATAGGTAGCTTTACCCACTGTAGCGCAGTCATTTGCACAATAAGTGCTACTCTGTTAATGCTAATGGGGAGATAAAGTAAAATGGACAAATGTGTTGGGCTGCTAGAATGTTGCCAGTTACTCAGTTTTCCATATTAAAAAATAAAACTCAATGTCAGAGTGGTGCAGTGTTATTTTCTATGTGAATATATCACGAATAAAAATAAACTGAAAGTTTATTACAAAATACTTGATATCTTTTTAAGATGCAGCAAAACCCTCCATGCGGAAATTCAACGTGGTTTGAAAAGGGAGATACGTTAAAACGGAAAAGAGAGGGAGTGCGCTAATATAAATAACGCTTAGGTCGTAAGTGATCGTTTAAAAATAAATAACAAAACACGACAAATTTAGAAAAGAGCAAAAATCTTTGACTTAAGGTGATGGGACGTTATACAAAATCATGTGTTTTTTGTTTGAAAATTGGATGGCCTAAAATTATCATAGATGATTTAATTAAATACAGGAAGTAGAACACACCTTGGCCTTTCGTTTAACAGGGCGTTTTTAGGTGAGATCTTTTATAAACCCATAAAAAAATTAAGTATCAGACCTAAAAAAAGTGCAATATCTCCTACTTACAAACCCCTTTTCCAATATTGTTGTACTGTTCATTGAAACAAATTAATTTTTTTAGAATATGACCATAAAACATTTTAATAATTATGCCCGAGCTTTACGAAATAAAATAAAACTTTTTTTTTTTAAGTAAATCGAAACATGCGGCTGGTGTTAAGCGGGAATTTTAACCTTTTCGCCACCTGGATAAGGAGTGATTTCGTTCGAATTTTAGAAAGTGGATCGTCTTAAGTATTATTTAAAGAAACGCTGTGAATTTTTCCATACCTATAACACGTTAAATAACAGAACCACACGTGTTATTTATATTTATCAAAGCATACTTATTGCGATTTTTTTCTATAGAGGGAATTTCATATTATTACTTTTTCAACTAGACATCTGAATAGAGATTATTAAATAAACACATTTTTTTTAAATGCACAAAACTTCAAGTTTTCAGGGGATGTTTGTAATATGTATGTAGAAATTCGGAATGCTAAGGCTTATTAAACTAAAATAACTAAATACAAGTGTTTTGTCAACTTGCCATAAGCTAATTTAATCTAGAAGAATTTTGCTTTCCGAAAATTGACAGGATAATCTCCTGCACCAAATTCATATATTTAAAATGTAGGATAAAAAAACATAAAAAATTTATTATTTCTTTTAGAAAATCGGTTATTCGGATCTAACTTTATGACTGCGGAAGACACCCAGCTTAAAATCTTGCTCCATATAATTGAATTTCATTAGCAGACTTTTGAAAATGTTACATGTTGTGAAAATAATTTTTACGCAGGCAAAACGTTTATACGCGATAAGATCGTCTTTAAGCAATGTGTTTTTGTTTTCGTGGAGAATTTTGTAACAGAAAAACGGTTCAACGATATGTTTTAAGATATCTGTTACGTTTAGTATAGTGTGAAGTTTTGGTTAAATCTAAACTCATAATCTTAAGTATTTCTGGATGTTAGTAATGTAACAGTACAACTTTTTGAAGTTTAAAAAGATTTTTTTATAACCGGTAGATATTTATCATCACTGATGTTAATGTGATTATTAAACAAAATAATAGCTGGAAAATTAAGCTGGATAGTGCCAGTCAATTGATTTGCTAAATTATTAAGTGTTATTTTGTTTAATTCGTAGAACTTCAATAATTAAAAAAAAAAATTAAATTAAATCAAATTTAATAATGTTATAATAATAATAATAATCGGATGATTTTTTATAGCGCCGCTTTTGTGAGAAATCACCTCAGGGGCGCTGTACAAATATTACTTCCTATTCTTATATTATTCTTATATTACGTCTATTCTATGAATTTATTATTATTATTATTATTTTTTTACATTTATTTTCTCTTTTTGGACAAGCCATCATTACACATTATTTATAGACCATATAAAGAGATGAAGTTAAATTATTAAAACTAAATTTAATGTTAAAAAAAAAAAAGAATCTAACTGTATTTATTCCTTACGATATATTCCAAGACGCTAATACAAATGATAGAGTGATTGTTTCGATTATATTCAAGAATGTATTTAATATTGCAAGACGCTAATACAAATGATTGATTGTTTCCATTATATTCAAGAATGTATTTAATATTGCAAGACGCTAATACAAATGATAGAGTGATTGTTTCCATTATATTCAAGAATGTATTTATTATTGCAAGACGCTAATACAAATGATAGAGTGATTGTTTCCATTATATTCAAGAATGTATTTAATATTGCAAGACGCTAATACAAATGATAGAGTGACTGTTTCCATTATATTCAAGAATGTATTTAAGCTAAGACAAAGAATTATTATCCATATTTTAGGATAAATAACACAGAACACTCTTAAAAGGGTGGAGCGGCGGGGGAGGATGGTGGCCGGTGGGATTTATCCAGAGGGCCCTCAAAATCTTCTTTGTCTTGGTTACGCTCCTGGTGGCGTGACGGGTCGGATTGGTGTTGGTCTGCACGTACGCCAGGCGCTTGTCACCCGGCTTCAGGATCCGGAAGGAGCACTTCAGCGTGTCGTCCACTGACATCATTGCTCTTGCATTATCGAATTCCCTGCAGTACCAGTTGCTTCTTGGCAAATAACTCATACCCGTCCTCTACCACCTGATGCACCCTGTTATCATGAAGTTCTGCGAGAATTTTCGTTTTTATTATTGTGACAGCTCTTTCGGCGTTCAAAGCCAATTTCAAATTATCTGAAAATGGCTTTGAACTTTTAAATAGCTGTCACAATAATAAAAAAACTGAAAAACTTGCAGAATTCGACCGATTAGTGACTGAGTCGGCATCGCGTCTGGATTTCGACGTGAGTTCAATTCCTCGATTGGCCGATACATTTCTCAAGCTCTAGATTCGACCGTAACCTTATTATTTTCTGTGTCTTTTCTGTTTTATTTTTCAAATAAGATTTGTTAATATTATCTTCAATTATTAAAAATATATGTATTACAATGATGTTTATAAGATTCAATAAGTAATTCCAATATTTTTTATTCCAGACTGCAAAGTTAAGCATGTCGATCTATTCGCTTCTTTCTGTGCAAATGTGAATCTCCTTTCTCGAATTTTATTATCCATTTAACGATGTGCTTTTCATTGTTTGTTTAAATTAGACTCAATAATTTATTTGTTAATAGTCATTCCTGCATAGCTCTAGGGAAACTCTTGGCTAAATAGGCGTTTCCATTAGTTAAGTGACGCAGGCTGACGATGATGGTTGTATATTACAGAAACTTTTATTCGATTTGTTCTGATTTTTGTACAGAATTCATTGATGACCACCTTTCCAAACTAATGTATAGAAATTAGTCTGAATCGGTTGTCCGAACAAATTGAAAACTAAATTATGGTGACACAAAGATATTATTCGTTATGAATCCATTGAAGATTACGAAAAAATAAATAAAATAAATAATCTTGCAAAATGTCTACAAATATTAAAAAAAAATTCCGATTCTTTCACAAAATCTATAAAATTCATAAAAAAGACAAGACTATGCAGGTATACGAGTATAAAATATCACTCTTTACGTCCACAATCCCATCAATTTTAATGTATAAATAACAATGGAATAGGTATTTAACTATATAATTTAGAAGCATTAAATATAAGGAAAGCCAAAAACACCAACAGTAGACTCATAAAGTTAAATAAGTTAAATAAAATACTAATTCCAAAAATGTTTCCAATTGACAAAGTACACGCCCTTCCCAGTCCGCTACCTACCAGAGGCCCAGGGGGCGGGCCTGGGCCGCTCCGCCCACCCTTTTGGCAAATCTGTAATACATGTATAGCATAGTTTAGTATTATACTGCCCTGAAGAAGTTAATGGTAGTACCAAAACCCGGTTGGCAAAAAGTATAAAAAATAAAAGTCATGTAAATAAAATAGTATATATAGAAAAACGTTCCACACAAAATAAATTGTGATTTTGATCTCACTCTACGCTAGGAAAAACAAAGAACAGAGGCAGGTACCTATCCGATTATGTAAGTTCCGTTCTTAAAATATGTTCGGATGAATCTTAAAATCATTGACCTAGACACACTTTCTCACTACAGGCAACTGCGCAGTATACAGAATACCTGATGCTTTATTAATAACATCAGATTGCGCTTTCAGACATTGTTTTTACTTTCAATAAGATTCATTATTTGTACGAGTATGTTATGCTCGCTCGGTAGGAAATGAGATGAGATTTTGAGACGCCGAGCTCCCGCGTCGTAATATTTCCGTAGTGTGTCGAGCGTAAAATTTTGCGCCTGAATCTATTTTCGTAATGACTAACCTGTTTTTTTGCAAAACGATCAATTTGTAAATTGTACCGCCTAACCAGATAATGTTTTTAGATATTTATAAAAAATGTATAGTCATATCTATCATAAGTAGATTCCCCAGAATAGCTTCTAATATTTTACATATATACGAAAAAATGTTTTTACGTTGCCCATCGGATACTCGACGATATCTCGACGCACTAGAAGTTAATTTGATATCGCACAAGAGTTTCAACACTCCCAACTGTGGGAATATGGCATCTCCCATTTAAAAAAATATATTTTGTGAAAACCGCACAAGAGCCCCAAATATTCGTAGCCAGTGGCATGGTATCCCCAATTGGAGTATGTTGTGAGGCTGACATGGGTGGAGAGGGGAAGGTTGGGGAGTAAATTGCTATTCAGATCTGGTCACCAAACACGGATAATGCAATTTTAAGCAGCGATTCGGTTCTGAATGGTTGTCTTTCACCAGGGCAAAAGTTATGGGTCCGGAACCATGGATCTTACCATTCTGCCACGGAGGTTTCCGAAGCAAAAAAAAATTGGACATCATGTATTCTTGTAGGTGCTAAAATATTTCTGACCGTTTAAAATTTTTATTGCCGTTAATTAAGTTTTATTAATTTTAAAAAATCACGGCTACTGAGCGCCTAATGGCCGTCTTGGCACGTTCGCTCCGATCCCCCTGCAGATATTGTCTAATGTGATTCAGTTTTAAATGCAGTCATTATATTAATAAATTTGATGCTTGGGCAATGGTTAAAGTGAGCAAATGAAATGTTGGAAAGGAAAATATCCGACGGTTGTGCAATATTTGCGTAAATGTGTCGGCATTGGTCGATCTTGCTTATAATGGATAATCAACGTACATCGTGAAAGAAATTGCTTCATACGCTTTTAATGTTTAATTTTAATTTTATTTGAAGGTATTTCCTTTATTTTCTACGTAGAGAATAACAATAACTATCATTATTGATTTTTCACAAGAGAGAGAAACACAATACAGCAAAGCAAAGCACGAGCTGTTATGAGATTAACTGTCCCCTTACGTTGCCAGACACTCGGTTACCTGAGCCAACATTTTTGCTCCTAACGTATTAATATTAAATATTATTTTATAACCCTAAGATGTATTTTGCAGTATAATCAACCATAATTAATAACTGTTGATAGATTGTTTTATTATTATTTGGCTTAAAAAGCAATATCGTTATGAATTTGTATGGGGTAACTCGGAGTCCTGCACCGGGCAGCGCGTTATAATTTGGCACCGTAAAGGAAGTGTTAAATAACGTAGGGAAGCCTACAATCGATAGTGGGTCATTGGGTGATGAAACAATAGAAAGGATACTAATAAAAATTATACTTGAAAAACTTTATGCTTTCCTAACAAATAATATATTCAAACTCTTTTCGGTCCCACTGTTATCAAAAATACACAGCAATATAGCGTTACTCCAAACACAAAGATTTCATTACAAATAACACGATAGGAGTACTAACGGTACCACAGTTACGTACAACAGCAGCCCAACGTCATTTATATTAACGAATAAAATTATTCAATGATCTTCCTACGGACGCGAGTACAGAGATAAATCACGAAATATTCAAGAAAAAACATAAAATATTTTTTTAACGCCCAATCTAATACTAAATATTTCTATTTACATCTACGAGTATGTATAACGGCCTCCATGGTCGAGGGGTAAGGCTCTCGACTACGAATCCGAAGGTCGCGTTTTCAAATCCCGGCGAGCGCAAGTAAATTTAATTTAATTAATTTGTGTTGTTTCACAATAAATTCATTAAAAACTATGTACGAGTATATGGTATATTTGCGCACGTTCCAGAGTGGAAGATATTCTCAGTATCGCCCTGGTTAAAGACCACCATTCAGAATTTGAAACGCTTTTAGCCGTGTTTGGAGACCAGATCTGCATAGCCAGGTATTTTCCCTTCCTCTTCCCTTCCCCTCCACAATACCTCCAGCCTCACAACATTCCCCAATTGGGGATGCCATAGTCTCACTGGCTCCAAACGGTTGGGACCAGTTGAGACTCTTGTGCGGTATTCATATAAAAAAAGCTTAATCCATTACATAGTAGTAAATTCAATATTTTCTTATATTGAAATGTTTAATTGCATGTGCTGTAATGTAAATATTTTTTTGTATAATCATTAAACTATATTTATCTAGTCTTTATAAATTATTAGTCATGTATCGACGACATAATGTAACTAGGCACATTCGATTTCTTTTACCACCATTTACCATTCATAAATCCGTAAAACACTAATTATTTATATGCTTTTGTAATTTTTATAAATTCTTCTTTACTCAGTTGAAACATGTTTATATTATTTTTTTCACTATACAGTTTTATTTATCTGAAAAATATTCATTATTAACATACTATTGCAATATTTTCCGTTCTTCCCAACCCTATCGAGGAACTGGTGAGCCAAAATTTTGCCTCAACACTGTTCAAATGCACAAATACTCTCTTCTCAAGGAAATTTACGATATCAATTTTTGTGGGTTAAGTTCCCCTCAGCAGAAGACTAGTTATAAAAAGTGTCAACAGAGTGAACACACATCACCGAAATTTCAAATGTCTTTATTAGTTTGTGATCTATTTTACGCGATTTAAATATCGCATGTCAAAGATTTATTTCCGTTTTCGAATGTCACATTGAATGAAACATTTTTTAAAATGTTTTGTCTTATTTTTTCACTCATTGAGAAATGTCAAATGTCAAATGTACGACATGAACAATGTCCTTTGCGGAATTATCAAAAGTCAAGCTAACACTTTATTTTCAACATATTTTTAACACACACGTGTGTGTACAGAATGTTCGTTTATGTATTAGTTTTTAAAACAAATTATACGTGTTCATAATAAATAAAACATTAACTCATCTATGTTAATTTTGAAAGTTTTTACTTTGATGTAACTTTATTGTCTTAAAAGTGGGCGGCTACAATTTTATCGTGCATGAAAGTAGCCGGACACTATTTTATAGTGGGCGGGCACCTCCATAGACAGTTTAGTTTAAAAAAACGGAAAAGAAAACAGGAAAACAGAGCGGATACTTAGCAAAACACATGGCTGATCGGTGACTTGGATTGATCATTCGAAAAGTTGGGAAGAATGGCCGTAAGCATGTCTTTCGTCAGTTGAAACGTTTTTTTTTATGTTTGTTTTCACTACACAGTTTTTTTTAATTATTATTAACGTCTACCCCTTTCCCAAGCAACAGCTTACATTAGGAAAGAATGATATTTCTTTGAATATTGCACAAAACTGTTGTTCATGTAGAATAATATATAACAAAACTACCGTACAAAAAATAAATTTAAAAAAAAACAACCATTTGGAATAAAATGTATAAATTACTATTGCACTTACATAACATGATTAAAAAAACGAAATTGGTTGCAGCCTCTATGGTTGCAGCGGAAAAAGAAGATTCGTTTTTTGCTCCGAAATAAAACTCTCTCATATTGCACTTTCTGGCACACTTTCATCAGATCTGCAATCAGAAGTTTCGGACGTTGGCCTCCTTCAAAATGAGTTTCAGATGATGAACATTACATAACTTTTGTAAACGACACGTGCATACATACCTACATACTTACTTACATTACTGATTACTCTGCATAATATGGCTTCACAAATAATGATTTGCGATAATTTGTCAATAAATAAATAAACGGTCTAACTATCACACATGTTGTTACGACCGAACAAATAATTATTTTAAGTAAAATAGTCAAATTTAATTACAATAAGGAACTCTAATCCAATTTTTATTATTTTTTTATCGTTAGTGAAGTTCAAACACAAATTCAAGTATATTTCGTTTTTTTTATAAAGTTAGTTTTCATACTTAAAATAATTTGCAAACTTTCAATTTTTGTAAGTCCGCCAAAACGCTTCAAATCTATGCCGGTCGGTTTTGATCAGTTTTGAGGTTAGAATGTCAAATGTCATAACAAGCTTTACCGTACATAATTTTATATTCTATTCGTGGAAAACCATAACTAAAGATAAATGACCGGTCAGTGGCTGAGTTGGCAACGCGTTTCGGTCTCACCCAGGCGTCGTGAGTTCAATTCCTCGGTTGGATAAGTCATCCATTACGACACGAGAAACATCTTCCGCTTACTGCGATGGTAGTAGAAATTTTTCAAATATTGTCAGTTTATTCGTAGCCAGGGAATATTTGTCTTTCTTCAAAAAAAAAATAAGCATTGGCATTATGTAGCTTTTTAGAAACTTTAACTGAAAGATTAATAATAGTTTTGAGTAATAACATTATCATAATATTCGTATTGATAACCTAATGAATACTCTAATTTATATGATTAATAATAGTTTTTTTTATATTGAACAACAATTAAAGAGCTTAAATATATCTGGGTCCCACATCACGACACAAGCAATATTTTCTGTTTACTGTGATGGTAATAAGAGAATTTCTTTTCAGGTTTTTCGTAACCCGGGAATGTTTGTGCGAATACGATAACGCGCTTTAATTAGAATGCTTGATAAGTGGCAGTTTTTTTAAAAATTAAATGGGGCACCCTCTTTATGTGTATTAATGTATCAGAGAAAAACGTTTTTTTTCTATTAAAATTGGAATACGTGTATAAGAAATTTTACTTCTTCAATAATCTCGATGTCTGGATTTTATCGAAATCGAAATATCATACTTAATCTATTTATTTTGCGGGATACATAACGCAAGGCCACGCATCCCCACTGCTTGCACTAAAAGCTGTGAAATAGTAAGACTGCACTGCCAGAAATTTTTGCACAAATACAAAATGTTTGTCTAAAAATTAGGGACACAATATTATCCCCGACTAAAGGTTTTATCCATTACATGAATTATTATTTTTTATAGTTTCCAACTCTACCGCTAGATTGAAGGCTAAGACGAAAAAAATACTATTTTGCGGTGACGCCTGTGGAGGAAAAAATGAACTAACAAATCATTTAATAAAGAAAATTATTACATATTATTTCAAATTAACAATTATCAACATATTATTGAACTATTCTATTTTCTATCGTTGTATCGATTGATTGTGTTTCCTGTGTATACTTATGTTCTCTAGGGTGTCATTTACGTATATATTGCCATGTTATTGAAATATTTTGATCTAAGTCATGAAAAATTATGACAGTTCGAAAACCGTCAAAAAACCACACACAACGTACCTTTGGTCGTGGATCAATTATTCACTTCCGCTGCTGTACAACAACCCTTAAATATTGCCTATATTTTAATTAAATCATACCGAAATATTTTCTATGATGAAATTATTTAAAGAGGTTTGTTTTTTAAAGTTTCATCAAATTCTAAACCAATATTCGCATGCAGATAAAACCACTTTTCATTATGTATGTTATAAACCTCAAGGCTTTTGCAGTTTACGTAATTATTTACATGATTGTATAATTTGTATAAAAAAGTGACTTTTCTAGTTAAACATGATTTCAATAAATCACCTAGAAAACCAGACGATCACTTTCTTTGCACGTATCAGGAAGTAAACCAATAAATAAATTAACCTCATATACTACACTGGAAAACATTATACAATAACTCGTTATGCTCAATACCATGAAACAGATCTTCGTAAACTGTGGCCCGCTGAACGTTGCGTAAAGCAGTTTTTTTCTTAAATTTTGCCAAATGCTTGACAGGAACCTATATTGAATTTGTTACCGTTCGGAATTTTTATTTATTTATAAAACAAGTGACGTTAAATAAAAACACCATTTGAAGGTTAATTTGTTCTCATTGTATAATATAAATTGATTTATTTATTTTAATTAGTATTTGCAAAACATAGTAATTTATCATCAATTCAGGTACATGTAAGTTGAAGTTGCATTATGTTTGCCTGGTCGATATGAATTCATAGCTAGACATATTGCCTGTTCTAAGGAATTAAATATATAGTGGTATCAAAATATCGAGTTACAGGGTGTTTTATTATTTTTAATTTATTGTTGAAACTCTTTTCAGTGGGTTCCAAAATTGTACTAAAAAAAAGAAAATGAAGATATAAAAGAGAGAAAAAAAAACAAACAAAAATTATGTACTATTAAAAAAATTTGTAAAAGTTAAGTAATAATTTTTAACAGGTTCTCGGACTCGGTTGTTCCCAGTCATTTGTTAATATTTTTGCCGAAGGATGACAATTCGGAGTTTTTAAAATCGGGGGAAATTTTAATAGACAACAAATCTGTTTGTTTCTTTGTTTTCTAGACACTAAAAAGTCTTAAACTGTGTACTCTGGTGTTATGAAATTAGCGCAGCTTTTCAGACTAAATTTGTAGGTCAACGCAACTATATTTATCTATTACCAACCTCTTTTCTATCATGATCAATGGAGATATGAAAAATTCATGGATACCAAAAAAAGACGACAAGACGCCAAAAAAAATTAAAAAATCACGTAACCGGTGTGCAAATGCGTCCACAGCCCGCAATACTATAAATAACTAAATGGGTTAAAAAAATAAAATAATAATAATGTTAATATCCATTAAAACCCTCTTACGGTTTTTAAGGTCATTTTATAAACATTCTCCAGTGCTAAAAATTATAAATATTTCAAATAAATAACAACTATTCTTGTGCCACCAATCTTTTAATAAATGGAACATCAATAGAAAACGAGGATAAAATATCAACTGTAAAAATCGTATCATCTCTAAGCTTAAATTTTCTAATAAAACTATGTTCATCTGAAGCGACCTGCAATGTAAGTATGTTGTTCTGTATCTGTTTGTACATAATTAGATAGATAATATGAAGTAATTTTTGTACAGCGCTCTTGAGGTGATTTTTCACAAAAACGGCGCTATACAAATCATCATTATTATTATTATTGTTTCTTCCATATTACAACAATTTCGCTATGAAAAATAATTTTGAAAATTTGTATTAAAGCTAGTTCACTATTTGACTTTTGCCACCTTGTTCAGTTTTGGCCGAATCGGCTTTTCCCTTTCTCATGTGTGTCCTTACATTCTTAGATTGATACAAATTTAACCTAATTCATTCATAAATAAATAGACTTGCACCTTGTACCCAAAACAATTTGAGAATCCGTGGGTAACAGAAACGGTTATATTAGATTATCCGAAGTTTCCATTAGATTACATTTCAGTCCAGTCTCACAGCTTTTAAAGGTAATGCGTAGTGTTATATCACAGACATTTTAAATTTCCCCCAGACTAGGCTAAAATACTCGTATCTACATAGGGCATGTGCGCAAAATAATTATGTGTATTATATATTCCAATGAACCAATAATTTATTTCATTTTGGCAAACCACAAACTGCTTATAATGTGAATTTAAGGCTCCGAAAAACAGAATTTCTGTGTATATATTACAAATATCCCTTAAAAGCTGGAGGTTTTATGTACTTAAAAAAAATTATTTGGCCAATTGTTTTCAATAATTTTGTTAAATTCTACACTATTTGATTGAGCTGAATTGTTCACGAGTATAAGGGAACAGATTCATTACGACAGATTTTGGTGGATATATCCAGGAAAGAGTTATAGCAGTCATAGAGAAAGGGGGGGGGGTGTTTTTTCCAAAATGGATTTGAAATAACATCATGCTTTAAAGATTGAACTTTAGGAATCAAGGGATGGGATGTTATTGATCATGTTTTGAAAATTTGTTTTCCTACTAGGCATCGCCTTTTTATATGCAAGGGGGGTTCGCAGCATTTTACTATGGTAGGAAATAAGCTTACACGATCCGATACAACATAGAAATAAGTTTCAACTCGTTCCGATTGATTAAAATCTTGACGAAAAAGTGTAATATCATATAATTACGTTAATAATTAACGGTTATTTTAATACTGCTATTATTTGCTATCCAGTATCAGTGTTTTTTTTTTCTGGAACATTTTTTTAAACAATAAAAAAATTTCGTCTACTGATTTTTTTTTCAGATAAATAGATATTTAAAAGCTCAATGCCTCATGCGTTAGACATTAGACTATGCACTCAAAAATAAAACTAGCTAAGCAAGTTTCATAAATCAAGAGCTCCGTATTCCTGAGTTTTAGTGAACTATTCAGGCAAATACTTGGCTACATGTTAAAAATGTTGTTCTACTTATCATACGTATATATTTCGTCACTTTGGTTGGACATGGTTCTAACTTCACCTTACCTTTGTTATGAGATATGAGGTGTCAAAGTTTGCAAAGATAATTTATCATAATCTATTTAACATTTTCTGATTTTGAGGTTCGATCTTATATAAAGTATTTTAATTTAACACATTTTAAAGGAAATACTTAAAATGGAAGCATCATTACCGTTTTAGAATATACATAAACATGAAGATAGAATCATAATTTGCAATCAACTAGGGCATAATAATTGAGTGTATAAGGTTCTAACTGCATTTTGAACCTTGTTCAACCAGTTTATTTTGATATTCAATTTATTTTTTATAACTTATTGAAGAAGAATTGAATTGAAGAAGATAATATTAACACATCCCAAATGAACCACGAAACCGAAAACAACAGAAAATAAAAAGATTTCAGTCGTATCTGGGACTCGAACCCAGGACCTCTACCTATCCGGTGTAACCGCTTAACCAACTTAGCTAATGAGACCAGTTCAATTTACGCCATCTACACCGATATCATACTTCAAGTTCAAGACTTGATAATATTATCCTCCATTTTTAAATCCCGTATTATTGGCTGCTATCCTTATGATATCGCAAAGTTCTACCCGAACACAATTGTAATCGGAATAGAGTCTCGGATATACCTACCCGATTTTTATTCATATGCGATATCTATTGACTTATTTGACCATTGAATTGGTCTCATTAACTAAATCAATGATTAAAGTTTATTTTGATTTTGTGGTTGAAATACGAATAATTCGAACAATAGTACGCATAATTATTTATCAAATTAATAACTTGTTTAAAACTGTACGAGTATTTAATATGTAAATATCTACATGTTTCAGAAGCAAAGCTCTCCTCGTCAGGATAAACAATATTCTTCAATAAACAAAGTAATTGTTTATTTTTATGACTCCACAAAGTGATTTTACATTTTTTGAAGACATAATTATTATAAGAATATTTATTAATAACATGTTATTTTTATGGTGCAAATAGTTGAAAATAATGGAAAAAATAAGAAATAGTATTTTTATATATCATTTAAAAAAAACAAAAAAATACTGTTATTTTATAAAAACTTCATAGTTAAGTACATTATAATTTTTTTAAAGGCAGTTTATTACTCATCATATTAATATCTTGAAGTGGCATTTTCTTTAAGAACCCGAAACACAAATTATCTCATTTGTTATTAAATATTCTCTAGCGGAGCACTCTTGCATTAAAAAAATTAATAATATTCATATAACATAGAAAGGGGTATTTATAAAAAAGAGATTTTTCCCCGCTAGGGTTAGTGAGGGTTTTGCAAACCATTCAGGAAAAAATACCATGCAGAATCCTACAGATGAAGCAACCTACTTTTGGGGATTTTATATCCTAATCGAAGCTTTTGATTATTAAAAAAAAATCTTTTTCTAAAGTCGATTCCCAAAATGTTATGCTGAGATCGTTTGTAAAACTTCATAAGTGTAAACCTGACGTAAAAATTAAGATCAAATTTAACAAAAAAAACCTTATGAAAGTCAGGGTCAGTCAGTCAATCGGAAGATACTAATTTGTTTTCAGTGCAACCTAAAATTATCAAAAAAGGTTGGCGTTTCAGATTACTTCAAATAATAATAATAATAATAGTTGGATGACTTGTATAGCGCCGTTTTTGTGAAAAATCACCTCAAGGGCGCTGTACAAATATTTCTTAACTAATTATGTACAGACAGATACAGAAAAACATACTTACCTGGCAGGTCGCTTCAGATGAACACAGTTTTAGAAAAATTTAATTTAATTATAGAGATGATAGTTTTACATGGTTATTTGTTTCTCCTTCTCTATTGATGTTACATTTATTAGATGATCGGTGGCACAAGAAGAGTTGGTATTTATTGAATTATTGGTATTAATTTTAGGACTGAAAAGTATTCATAAAATGAATTTTAGGACTCGAAAATATCTATAAAATTACTTTACTCGGCGTAAGAAGCTTTTAATAAATATTAACGTTTTTATTTATTTATTTTTTATTTTTTTATTTTACACTTTGGATGTTTACAGTGTTGCGGGCTGTGGACACATTTGCGCACCGATGCGTGAATTTTTAATTATATTTTTATTTTATTTAATGACTTTAGGTAAGTACTAACCGGCCAGCCTAGCTAAGCAATTTACAGGTGAATTTATGGATACGATTGTCTGAAAAAATGTGTTTTAAGTTTACTTCTGAATTCTGTTGAGTCTTTGATAATTCTTAAGTCATGCGGTAGTTCATTCCAGGCTTTGGGTCCTGACACTCCGAAAGCACGATCACCGAACTTAGTATTAGGTGTGCGCTTTGGTTCCTTCAACCTGCCGATAGCCGATGACGCTGCTGACCTAAGGGTGGACTGCCGTGAGTTGGTATTTTCGGGAATACACAGTTCTGATAAGTAAGCCGGAGCCATTCCGTTAAGTGACTTAAATACCATCCAGCAGAGCTTGAACTGGATTCTTTCAGGACATTTGAGCCAGTGGAGATTTTTGAGATGCTCTGAAATGTGAGAATATTTAGATATTTTTAGATATAGTATTATAGTATAGTATATTTAGATATAGTCTTGCTGCATCGTTGAATACTGATTGCAATTTGTTAATTTGGTATTTGGGGAGACTCGCATATATTCCGTTGCAGTAATCTAAACGTGACACAACGTACGAATTGACAAGCAGTTTAGTTGCCTCTGTTGGCAGGTTTCTCCGTACTGCTTTTATTTGCCTCAATTGAAAGAACCCTGTACTTACAGTTCTGTTTACTTGACTTTTTAGGGAAAAGTCTGCATCCAGATTGACACCGAGTAATTTAACACACGTCTTGGGAGTAATGTCACTTCCCGAAATATTTATTGGGGAGTTATCAATAATATGCTGACGTCTGCTTGTGGCGGTCCAGAGAAACTCAGTTTTTGACGGATTCAGCTTCAATCTATTTGAGGTCATCCAGCGAGTTATTGCTTCAAGACACTCAGCTATGCGAGTTTTTAGTCTGTCTATTTCTTCTGGTAAGTAGTAGAAATAAACTTGCTGGTCGTCAGCATAGCAGTGGGATTGAAGACCAAACGATTCTATTATTTTAGCTACATCATTTGTAAAAATGATGAACAGCAGAGGGCCCAGAACGGACCCCTGGGGTACTCCAGATGAAAGGGTTGCATATTTTGATTGGTTTTGCCCTATCTTCACTGCTTGTAAACGATTGGTTAAATACGATGTCAGCCAATTCTTAACGCCACCGTTTAAACCAAAGGATTCTTCTAAACGTGTGATAAGAAAATCGTGGTCAATCGTATCAAAAGTGGCACTCATGTCTAAGACTGAAAGAAGTGCCAGCTTACCCGACTCGATGGCAAGAGTTATATCCGACAAAACGCATAGTAATCCAGTTTCCGTTGAGTGGAACCTTCTGTATGCAGATTGATATTTAGTTAACAATTTATTTGAATTTAAGTGACTTATTATTTGTACAGCAGTAATTTTCTAAGATTTTAGATATAAATGGAAGATTTGAAACGGGTCGATAATTTGAAAGATCTTCAGCGTCCAATTGCGGTTTTTTTAATAATGGAGTTACGACAGCTGCTTTTAGTGATTTTGAAAATCACCAATGTTAAATGACTTATTAAAGAGTTGAACTAGGAATGGAGCTAATTCATTGCAACACTTCTTTAGTAACCATGTTGGTATAGGATCGAGTGCGCACTGTTTGTTCGGTGAAGCGAGTATTAACTTCCTCACTTCTTCGAGGGTTGTAGATTTGAAGGCAGATAAGGTTCCGCCATTATTTTTTGTAAAAGATGGCGGTGGGGCGGCGATTGTTAGCGCGCGTATGGACTCAATTTTTCCGAGAAAAAACTTGGAAAAGATATCCGGAGCGATGTCAGTTGTATTTTCTGCACGAACATCGGCAACAACTGTCTTAACCGAGTTCCAAAGGCGACGCGGATTTATACGTTCTGAGTGAATCCTATTTGTCCAATATTCAGACCTTTTTGAACGAATTAAGATTGTGTACTCTTTTTGAGCCTGTATCCAATCGTTTCGTGAGGTAACCCCTGACTCTCTGTAGGACCTCTCCAATTTCCGCATTACTCTCTTCTGATTTCGACATTCGTCATCAAACCAGTCGTCTGATTTTCGAACTCGCCGAGTTTTTGTAGAAGTTGGAGCATATTTATTTAAAAGGGTTGAGAGTACGGTGTTGTAATCATCTGCCAGTTTGGTGGGGGATTCTGTTTCCCAAGCGCTTTGTGTGCAAAGCGGGGAGGCCTTTAGATCTGTGAGGAAGTCGTCAAAGTTAAAACTACGCCATGCTCTTGATGAGATAGTTACGTAAGGGATTTTCGGTGGGTTAAAATCGATCTCAGTGCGAATTAGCCGGTGATCTGATAACCCCACATCCACGATATCTGCTACCAGGGACGGGCCGCATGACTTTGAAACAAAAATATCCAAAGTCCCACCTGCATCGTGAGTTGGGTCGCTGACCCATTGACGGCATCCGAAGCACTCTAAGAGGTCAGTAAATTTAACAGTGTTGGGTGACTGCAGGCGCTCTAGATGAATGTTGATATCTCCAGTTATGAATATATTATCGGAAAGTCCTACAACCCGCTCAAGAAAACAGGACAGTTCTATAAAAAAGTCCGCGGTGATTTGTTTTGAACCCGGCCGGTATAGTGTACATAAAATGAATGACGCCCCTGCAGAGGAAACTCTGCATCCTAGATATTCAAAAGTTAGGTACGCACCTATGGACACCTTTGTCAAACGCAAGCCTTGGCGAGCTAAAATCGCGATACCCCCGTGATTTAAGCTAAAGATATTGTCATTCCCAGAACTCGTTGATTTAGGTCGGGCTTCTTCAAGCACCACGTATCCTAAGGCTCGCAGTCTCTTTATTGAAAAAGATTCGCCGTTTTCATGCCAGGTTTCAGTTATGGCCAGGATATGCAGATTCTGTTCGTTGAAAATCTCCCCTACCTCATCAACTTTGTTGTTGAGAGATCTGACATTCCAGCATCCTATGCCTAGTTGTCTGCTCTTGGAGTTAGCATGCCGTTGTAAACGTGTTTTTACTATATTATTATTATTATTATTTTCTCTCCCAAGATTCAATAGGATTTGCGATGAAACGTTTCCCTGTTCTGCTAATGACGAAGTCGTTATTTTTTCTATGGGTTGTTCAATTCTAAAACACACGTGTTTTTTCCTATTGCGCCCTGCTCGGCAACCACGAAATCTGATTTTACGGGTTGTGTTACCACGTTCAAGGTTATAGAACGATATCTTTGCAGCTACTAAAGGGTCTAAAACAACACTTTTATCATTATTAAGTTTGAGTAATGTGCCCCGGTCGTATACGATATTTTTTACAACCATAGCCTAAAGAAAACACGTCGTAAATAAATAAATCACTTTGCGCACTTCACTTCACTAGCCCATTGCACATGTGGCGAGCGACCCTCGACCACTGCGTTAGTTTAGTTAGTTTTAGAACACCGTAGCAGATTTGAACTTTAAATATTTGGGTTTTTATTATAAACTTGATTTAAGCCCGAGATGGCAACATAAAAATTATATATTTTTATAAATGTAACCTAAAAATTATTGCGGTTATTATAAGCTATTTTTACACCAGAAAAATTAAGAACTTCCGAATATATTTAAGATACAGTAAGAGCGAAATAAAACGCCGCCGGCAGCCGCAGAGCGCCAGACGGTATGGAGACATAAAAGCCATGCTTCCCTTAAAGCGATGCAATGAGAAGTAATGCAAAAACACGTACTTTTGGTTTGGCCTAGAAATATCATAGACGATTTTATTAAATACTGCAAGTAGAACACACCTTGGCCTTTCGTTTAACCGGTCATTTTAAAAATATTTTTAAGCCTAGGAAAAAAAGTATGAGACCTAAAAAAAATGGTTTACGAACCCCTTTTCCGATATTCTTGTATCGCTCATTGTGAAAAATTAAGTTTTTTAGAATATGACAGGAAAAACATTTCAATAATCAGTCATAATTATAGGCTTTACAAAATATAAAATACACGCATTTTGATTTGGCGTAAATCGAAACATGCAGCCGGTGTTACGTGCATAAAGAGTGCGTGATGTCATTCGAATTTTAGGAAGTGGATCGCCTTAAAGCCACTACAAAATATTGTGGCAAAGGACTATTTTTTTTCTTTAAAATCTGTTAAACTTAAATACTTTACACAAGATTAAACCTCAAAATCAGAAATTCTAAAATACATTATCTTAAATCGTCTTTGTAAGCTTTCATTCAACGATTTACAAAGCGTATCTTAATACAAGTGTATATTCATAGGTATTTTAAAATTATTAAATAATTTGCAAAATTACTGCCTCAACACAGGCTAGCCTAGTGAGGCGGGTTATGTGAAACTTCAACTATAACTGTTATTATATTATTTTCTATTTTACTTCGAAACCACTGTACACTTACATTATTTTATTATACATGTCTATATTATTATTATTATTTCAGGGTAGGTGAAGTTAAAATACTTTTCAACCAAAATCATGAACTGCACTGTGCCTATAGGTAACAACGATCAAATGTCATATATAAACAATACTGCACAAGGTTCTAAGTGCTGTTAGAACCATGTAAAATAAATGGAAATTGAATGTACTTGGTGTTAGAACGAAGTCATGTTATAAGTATCTACGAAAATACTTACAACACGGATGAAAATTATGTACAGTATGGAAATATGCGAAAGAAATAGTTTTTCATTCAAAGGTCATTTTTGCAAAAAAATGTCAGTTAGAACCTTATCCAACCAAGATGACGATGTATAGATGGATTAGTATTATTTAGGTACATTGATCCGGCCTAAATACCCGTTAACTCATCATAGCCACTACGTATTGGTTTAGACACGATTACATAATTGCTTTAGCCTCGAATCTATAAGTTAATCGCTGTATAACATTATAAATATTAACCTTTTCAGCCGATGTGGTTGATTCGATCATACTTTTAGATACATTACGTTCATTTTTCTACCAAATGCTCACGACGAACAAAATTTATACATTTTTAATCAATGAACTCTTAGGATAGCGATGGGTCATGACTCATTTTGTTAAGAGCGGGAGTCACAGTACCAGCTCAATATTTTCGTATGACTCAAAAGTACGACTCAATTGAACGACGGCTCATATTAAGAGTCGACTCCCAGTTCATGAGCTCATACCCCAGTTCATACGACTCCCAGCTCCCACAGATTCCAGCACCCAGCGTATAGGTGTAGGTACATAACGTCCAAATGCCAGACTTTTAGGCGCCGTTCACGTACTGTACAGTGTCTACACACGTGGAGATGCGGTAGTTATTCTTACCTCTACACACGAATGCGTGAACCCTTAATGACAAAGCTTTAAGATGGCGCCAAATGCGAATTGCAAGTCCCACGGTAGTGGGCATAATTTATCTTTGTGTAAGTTAGACACGTATACGATGATTTAATATAAACAAATTAGAACAAAGGACTTTATTTAAAGTTGCGTTATCGTAGAAATGCGTAAGAATACTATCGAAGATCTGAGGTATGTTTTTCTTTTTAGATAAATAAACAATCTTTCTTAAGTGGTTCCAAGGTTTGTCAAAAAGAGTCACAGTTCAATTGAGCCGTGGTATGGTTTATCAGGAGTTGTACGCTCACGGCTCATTAAAATGAGCCGGAACAAATGAACGGCTCGTTCAAGAACGACTCATCGCTAACTCTTAGAATTATACATGAAACCGAAAAGACACAGAAAATAAAAAGAATAACGGCAGTAGCTGGGACTCGAACCCGGGACCTCATTGCCGTAATCTAGATTAGAGCGCAGGGTCCCATGAGGTCCTGGGTTCGAGTCCGAGCTGCTGCCGTTATCTTTTTCTTTTTGCGTCTCATGTTTCAATCTAAGAGTTGTTAATATTGTCTTCAATGATTAAAAATATATAACAATGATGTTTAAGTTATTAAAAAAAAGAATTTATAAATATGTATTTAATTTACTGGAATAACATATCAAAGTTTATAGATAAACCTCATCGCGATATTTAATCATTGAAGATAATATTAACAAAAGGTCAACAAGAAAAAAATATGGAAAATAATTGAAGATAATAATGGTCATTCTTATATTGAAATATGATGTGGATAAAAATGATGGAAAATAATTAGCTCAGTGGTAGGGTGTTTTCCCGGTAAGATAGGGTCCTGGGTTCAATTCTCAAATGGGAGCGTTGCGTTTTAATTTTCTAAGTCTTTAAGTTTTTCTGTTTCATTTGTTTATTATATTCGATGATTAAATATTAAATCAAAAATACTAAAGGTTGCTTTCACCAACCAAAGTTGAGCGAGAGCTAAGTCAAATTTCCCGAGTGGAAGATACTCTCAGTATCGCCCTGGTGAAAGACCACCATTCAGAATTGAAACGTTGCTAGAAATGGCTTTTAGCCGTGTTTGGTGACCAGATCTGAATAGCCAGATATTTCCCCACCTTCCTCTTCGCCTCACCTTCACCTCCCCAATACCGTTAGCCTCACAACATTCCCCAATCGGGTATGCCATAGTCTCACTGGCTCCAGAAGGTTGGAAGCAGTTGGGACTGTTAGGCGGTATTCATATAATTTTTTTTTTTTAAAAACAGTAAAAATTATCGCTACACGAAGAAGTAGCTACTGAGACCAAGCGAAGCGAACTCAAATCCATTTCACCAATATATTTGTACTAATCGTTAGGTAAATGCAATGAACAGAGTAGCTCATGACAAGCATGTACAAAGAGGCGTATAAGCAATGCCTACCCTACCTAACTCACAAAAATATATAAATAATATTAAATTAATTGCAAGAAATCAAACTATACTTTCAAAAATGCGAAGTTCCAGCTACGAATCGCAGCGCCGCGAGCGTCCCACCGACCGCCCTGCTACACGAGTCAAAAGCAGGAACTAACTATGCAAAATGACGCGTGTGTCATATTCAAATGTTAACTTTATTCTAACAAAAATCTATAAATGTACGCAATTCGCATTGAAGGGAAGACTCGTTTGTGTTAGTATCGAAAAGGGCAGTGCCTTTCGGTACAAAGCAATGTAACAATCAGTACCATCTGTCAGTACCTCTATTAATTTGTAAAAATTTACCAACGAAATAATTATCATATTATGCTGGCTTATTTTCATGCAATTGGATGGTCGAAAGAAATGTGGAGATTTTATATATCCAGTAATTGGCTTGTAATATGCGTAAATGAACTGTTATTTGGATATTTGATGAGACAGGTAGCGAAAACTTTCCACGTCCGTTGTAAGTTTTTTTTTATATCAAATATTCCGCTGTTTTTCCCACTGTACATGTATATGCAAAAAAGGACGAAGGTAGGTATGTAACTGGAGTTAGGTTACAATGGAGCTCTCTGCGGCAGGACCACAATTAATAAAATTAGGGGATGATTTTGAGTAAGGCCTTACCTGGATTTGCTCCATCCCTGAAGATCTTTGGTAGATGGCTGTACTGAAGGAAATACTGAATGTGAGACACCTCGTGATGTGCTGTCACTAGATCCTTCATTGTAATTTGGGTACACATCTTTATCCTAGAGGAAAATGTTTATTATTACTAAAACAATATGGGCGATTTCATTAGAAAGAAAGGTAGAACTCGATAACTTTCAAGTAAAATATTAGAAAATCGTTATAAAAGTAACTAAAGCTAAATTAATAGGTACTAAAATAAAAATAATGGAAATGTTTCTTTTGGAAACCTGTTGTCTTATTCTGAAAACATTTTACAAATTGATACAATGGTTTGAGTCTTCGCTGGGTAAGATGTTGAACAAAAAACAATTCCATAATTTATAATAAAAACTCCAGAAGTGAATGTTATTTTAATGATCAACATTAAATTCACTTAGCGTGGATTGAATTACAACAATATGTGTTATAATAATTATCTCCAGTCATTTCAATTTATGCATTTTATTATAAAGGTTATCTTTTTGTGACAAGAAAATTACATTACAAATAGGCCAATTGATATTTCAATAACTCTTATGCATAGACTCTGCACTTCAGTTGGTTTTAGCTCGCTATCTGGGATATTTAGGGCATTTTTAGTAATGGTATCACTTGGCTTATCTTTGTCAGGATGATGCTGTTAAAAAAAACATATCTAAAATAAACGGCTAGGTTCAACAGAAATCGCACAAAATTCTAAACAACGAATACAAATATGGCTGTTTTCGAACAAAACGAACATTTGAAATAACCTTTTCATATTTTACAAAAATAAATAAATAGCCGATATCTATTATAATAATCTGTAAATTAATATTTATGAGCGGCACCAAATTGACACTGGTTCCGGTGGAATGAAGAACTACAAAAGCTGTTCACACGATAATAAAATGAAACATGTTCAGTAGCAAATCAATTGTCTTTCAAGGCTTGGCCGCTAGAGAAAAAAATATTGTATTTTTCAATTTGTTTACAATCAAGTGTAAGAAAGTTAGGTTATGTTTCACTAATAATGTTTATTTACCTGTAATCCTGTCCGTTGCAGAAGTCCCAAGCCGAGGGCTGACAGTTCACATCCCTCCCTGGAGGTCTTTCTAGTATTGAGCCTTCCCAGAAGGCAGGCGGAAGCGCTGTCATGTTCATAGACACGAAAAATTCATCAGCCAATTGGAAAATGGTTTGCGGTGTGTAGCCCTGAAATAAAACAATACAATTTTAGGCACATTACCATTAAATTAATTATATTGTGTGGGTACTGCCGGTAGGTAAGTATTTTTTAGAAATATTATTATATTACGTAAACCACCAAAACCTCATTTCCTCATTCACATAAGCGACAACCGTTTGCAACGGATCTCTCAGCGGTAGGTTAATAATAAATTTGTGGCTTTATTGGAATTTTTTCTACCAATTTTTAATTAATACAATAATAAGTTAATTTTTTTGTTTAAAATAAAGTATTTTTTCAGGTTTAGAGTAGGTACTTGGAAATCTAAATATTTTTCAAGAAGTGTGCGAAAAGTCACAACACCAATTATTTCTATTCTACCTACCTTTACCTACCTTTCCACTTATATCTGAACTATCTATTATTTCTTACCCCTATCCCGTCCCCGCTCGAAAACTTACTCTAAAGTGGCTATCAACTTTAGGAAAACTTTTTAAAAATATTAGATTAGTTATAAGATAAAATGTATTTATTTATTCTCGGTGAGAATTTGTGTTGCCTGGAAGAAATTGCCATCATCACATAATTGTACCATGAAATAAAACACCTTTAGGTAGTAATGCTTTTAAATATTGAGATAACTAATTTTTTATTGTATTTTGGCGGGCGTGTATATACCTACGGAATATAAAAAAAAGGAACTAATTGTTATTGTGGGTTTGAAGCTCAATTTTTTGAATGAATGTAAAATCAAGACATAATCTATAAAATGTTATGAATTAACGCCATCTGTGATCGCTTTGCATATTAATTTGAAGTTTCACATTTGGCTAGTGATACGTGATACTTGAGCACAGATGGCGCTAATTTTAATATTTTAGGAGAAGAAAAAAAAACACTTTTATTGAAATGAATTGTTCACGGGATATAAAGTGGAATAATTTGTTAATATAGACATAAAGTTCAAAACTTATAAAAATACAAAATATTATTCTAAAACTAACATGTACAATATTTTTATAAGTTTCTTGAAGGACTTATTCCGTGTGTACACCCCCCAACAAGGAATTCTTCAAACTATGCTAAAAGTGTGTTTTTCTTTTTAAATAGTGGAATTAGAGCCATCTGTGGGGCGTATCAATTTAAATCCCCTTTATATTGTTTTGTGTATGATTTTTAATGAACCGTAAGTTACACCAACTATACTTTTCCCCTTTTTTATCACTGACGCTCATTTCCAACAATCTAACAGAGGCTCAATCACATAATCTCTGCGCCACTAATGCAGCCAGTGAAATATCTTTTTTCTAAAATATTAAAATAAGTGATTGCGAATTCTCATAATACTTATAGAACAGGTCTCTCGAAAGTATTTTTTTACTATCCTAAAAGCTAAATAACCCATTTTTATTGCGTGTCAATGAACCAACGGATTTTTTGGTACCTAATGTAAGCACCATAAGTCGTAAAATAAAACAATCACTTGTGCATTAGACATATTTTGTGTTTCATTATTTCGCACAATCTGATCGGATATTTGATGCAATATTTGATAGCTCTGAGAGTTTTTACGTAAGGAATATTATTATTTTTAAACATTTCCTACAGTAGGTACTTCGTAATGATAATTATGGATGGGTATTAATTGATTTGAACATATACCAACTAAATAAAAAAAGATTATTTTAGATATTGCGTAAATGGACCTACATTTTGTCATTGTCATTACTATGGCAATCCATGTCTTTGAAATTTTGTAAAAAAAATCACATTCCAATTTGACAGTTCTGCAAGACACAATAATTATATTTTTTACGTTTCTTTTTAATTTAAATTTTTGATTTGTGAATTTGATTTATAATTTTTTTATTTTATTTATCTAACATTTACATAGTGTTTTCGATACTCATTTCAGAAATACAAAAACATGCATTTTCCATGTTTAAACTTTTTTTTATTATTTAACGCATTGCAAGGAAGACAATAAAATTATTATTATATAATATTCAATTCACAATTTATAGGTACCCGAATATGAAAACTCCACATAGCCTACCTTTGCTCATTGATCAATGCACACCACTGGTAGGTAGAAAAAGTAAGGGTTTATTGCATTCTGTAGATACAAATTAATATTTTTTGTTGTTCTGGGTGAAACGGCATTTTATTTGAATAAAAATAACATTATAACCTAATACTAAAACGGTTTACACCTATTCGTGTATCAAATGACAGTAAAAATAATTATCACGTTCAAGTTGTATTGATCCATTTCGTAGCAGCGAAATGAAGAAAACTCAATATTCTAAGAAAAACGTAAATTTTGTCAACTCCGTCAGAGATCCCGATAGCCGTGATCGTCTAGTGGTTAGGACCCCACGTTGTGGCCGTGGTAACCCAGGTTCGACTCCTGGTCACGGCAGTGGTAAAACACTGTCATGGCGGGATCTATTTTTGTTTTATTTTTAAATTTATCAGGTTATTTTTTTCATGGCCGAATCCATTTTTGTTTGATTTTTTACTTTATACGGTAATTTTTTTTTAAATTGACGTTCATGATGTGATGTTTTTACTATGTAATTTTTTATCGACTCAGTGCTCTTTGCATTATTTCTTCCGATATCCAATTTGATTGTAGTTTTTTTACTGTCCAATCAACAAATCATTTTTATTATCGTGGTTTTAAACTATTATGTATGTTTTTTATATTTAAAAAACACGATATTTTTATATTTTTAGAGGACTGCCATCTAGCGACACTTATACCGAAATAATAAAAATGCCGATTAGCTGATTATCCAGCTTGACAATTTTTACCTGCTGAAGCATCTCCGGCGTCACATCCAAGAAGCTCTTGCCAGGATAGGGTATAGTCACATCCAATATATTCGTCCAGGACTGTCCCCACATGTTTCCAAGAATATGGGCGGGAAGCGGTGCGGACCTGCTGATGCGCTCAGGACCATGGAGATCACGCAGCTTCCTGCGAACGTAGGCGTGCAGCTGCTCGTAGAGTGGCTGAACTTGCTGCCAAGCTTCATCGACTTCTAGACGGAAGCGGGGAGACTCGAAGGGGAAGGTCCAGTAATCAGAAGCATCGGTGAAGTCTAGAAAAATAGTAATTAAAAACATTATTTTATTCGAGACCTTTTTTATAACACCATCTATGAAATGCAAATAAAACAAGATTGTTTCAAAATATTATCAATAGATGTCGTTAGCATATTTTTCGTCGGTTTGTTTTCACTTTTACCAAATTTGGCCGCCGATTTTAATATAAGGCGGTCATAAGTCATATGGAACGTTGATACTGAAAATTAAGATCGTTGATTTCGGTACTAAGTAAACGGTGACAAGTCTTGTCACAGTTTCCCCATATTTCCTTCAAAATGCATCTCATTCAATGAATACTGATGTTATTATTTCGTCCCGGAATAAAGAGAATGAATTCGCTTAGAGTTGTTTTTTTTTAACATGTTCTCTGTAATCGAGATAATAATTTATTATTTTTGTTTTTTGTAAATTTGTATTACGTAAATTTGTATTAAAACAGATTTAAAATTTACTACTTTTATTATAACGCCTTGATGAAGCTACGGTGGTAGCGAAACCTGTTAGGCATTCGATGCCGATTTGGTGTAAATTAAAGTGATGTAACGACACGTACTATGCGCTCGCAGATGGTGCTAAATTAGGGCGTAATGCTAAAAGCATTACTTGATAATAAAAAAACAAAATATTTTAATTTGCGCCATCCTTGAGAGCGTATCATTTTTCGTTTATCTTTAAAAAAATAAAGCAATAAAACGTCAATGCATTAAAATAATGCGTCGCCATTTTGGAGTCATGCACAACCTCACATTTGATGTACGAACAATAGATAAAAGCGCCCTCAACGACCAATTTTTTTGTTTACGGGCATCTTAATAATGTCATATCTTAATTTATGTAATATTTTACCAAAATAGGTTAGGCTCGATGTTGTCATAGTCATGAAAAATATGGTGCAAACTGCATTTCTGTAGAAAAGGGTGCTTACTGTTCAGTTTAGCCGCTTGATTAGTCAGGTCAGACAGCTGCTCGTACAGATCCCTGAACTTCAGTCCAGTGTTCCTCCTCCACTCGGTCCAGGTGTGCTGCAGCTCCTCCCAGTCGCGACTCCTGGCCATGATCTGCACCAGGTCCGGCTGCAGCCTCAGTCCGCAGCGGAAAGGCTCGTTGTAGGCGCAGATCTGGGCGCCGTTGTAGACGGCCAGCATGTCGTTGATGAGACGGTTGTACTGTAAGATGAAGAATGATTGAAACAGGGATTTAATCAGATTTTGGTGCCAGAAATAAATGATGTACCTACCTACTTAGTTAAGCAATGTACAAGTCTGACAAATAATAGCAGAAGAAATGGAGAATTCCGCAATTGTTTAAATTGCCTTAAAATAATGGCAACGCAAATATGGTTCAAAGGAAAAATTATGGTTGAACGAAACGTAAATTAAAGTTGAATTCTTTAAGATTAAGGAAAGGGAAGTGAAAATTTTCTTAAAAATAACCAGAATTGGCCTCCTGAGAAGCTCGTGGTCACTGGCAAAGTGGAAGGGAGGAGAAGTAAAGGAAAATCACCGATGAGTTGGACTGATCAGGTACCATAAGCGTCCGTAACGTCAGTGTCCTCGCCTCTCCATGAGTCTGGTTCATCAGTGAATTTTTAGTGGGGGTCACGATCCTCATCAACGAGGTAAAACGACTCAAAACGAAGACAGACCATTACCAGCCAGCAGAGATACGATACAATATCAGTATAAATTATTTACCCTGTCAAGTTGATCTGGTGGAAGAGCCGCAGGTCCAATGGCAGACTGGAACCTCAGCTGCCTCCAGAGATTGATGTCGGTCAGTCTGTCTGTCTTCACTCCCTTCACCAGCTGCCACAGGCCTCTCTGGAACACGCTGTATCGTTGCTGAGCATCCAACTGCAATGAAATAAGAACACAAGGTAAAGAGAGGATTTTTTTGAGAATATAAAAAATTCGATAACGTAGCAGGGTTCTAAGCGATTTTTTTTTTAGAAATGCAGTTCATTAGTTCTTCAAAACTCGCAGATAGCACCAAAAGCAACTTCACCTACCCCAGAACAGAGTGCACCTAGTGGGGTGGGTAATGTAAACTATTCAATAATATAATTATGTAACATATATTGTACTTTAAACATGCCGTATTGTATGAAACAGTAAAACGTTATTTTAATAAACTTCGATTTGTCGAGACTGAAACTGCATCTATCCTACCACCAGGATATACATTTTTTCATCAATGGTTGTAAATTAACAAGTAATAATTATTTTCAAAATTCGCAGTCGTAATTATTATTGAAATTGACCAATATTTTCATCATGAACTTTGAAACACCTTTTAATAGTAATTAGGACAGGACGCCAATTGTTTGTTCCATGTTTAAAAAAAAAGGGTTCAAAAAACCCAATAGCTAATAGTAGGGTAGTACCTACCTTCCGATATTTTATAAACTATTTGTATAATTTATCACTGTTATTGTTTTTATCGATTTATATAGATAATAACGAAAAAGTAATAAAAAACAACAGATTAAAAACAGTTCTCTTGTTTTCTACTCGAATCTATACCACTTTCATTCCATGATTGTTCTATTTTCCATTTGACATTCAAGCAATGTAATGCCAAGTCCACAGTAAACCCGACTGATATAACACGTCTTTGTTTTTCCACCCAAAGTAGGTACTTAATTACACATGACGTTTCACTCCGTACATTTCGGGTTTGTTTTGGTTCATTGTACAATCTGCATACTAATTTTTTGTGACGCAATTTTGATAATAACTGCAATGATGCGTGTCATTAGAGCCCGAGCTAGAACCATCGTTATAGAATAAGCGGGATGGGCCACCTCGGTGTATTGTAGGAACCAACCAAAGTCCATAATTTGAATCGTTTGGACCCACTACATTTTTTGAACTAATGTCAGCCAACAGGTAATTTCAAGAAATGTGCCCAGGCCATTGAAATTGATTCTCTATTTCAAAAATAAATTCGTTATTATTTTATCAATTTAACCAGAAGCAAGTAAAACTTGATCTTATGACGAGCACACTGACACGATTACTATGATTTTAAAATTAGTATGAAAAACATTAAACCGCCATGCTATATTGAGGTTAGCCCATAGATACACCAGTCTGGTTAGCCACAGATTACACATTAAAAAAAGAAGGTTTATTTGTGTAGAATATTTAAAAAATGGAAAACACAAGAAGTTATCTACTTAAAAACTTTATTATTTTGGTGTCTTTTGAAAAAAAAAATGTTTGGAAAGAAATAAAATTTTAAAATTAATATTTCTTTGTTTAGAGATAGCAATATTCGTCACAAGGCATACTTTCGCTATCAAATTAATTATGGCGCCCAAACGACAAGCAAAAATTCACAACTTCAGAACTTTATTTTAAAAAAAGGCGTATACATCAGCTAGTTTTTCGATATAAACATGATGTATCAGTACGTACCTACCCGATAGACTTAAAGAACTTCTTTGGAATATAAATGTAGATGGAATTTTGACCCCAGTGACATATATTAAATTTGTACCCAAAAACGTCAGAAATCAGTAGGTAGGTATTAATTGGACAGGCCGGGTTGGAGTGGGGAGTTAGTTAATTGATTCAAATTGCCCAAACTTTTTTATAACATTGCAAATTTAATTATCTCTTTCGTTATAATTTTACCGTTTATACAGTATATGAGCAATGTCAAAAACCCTGTAAATGCGTTATGGGACAAAAAAATTTTTTTTTGATCCACCGCATTTAGGAAGCACGCAGCTCCCCCCACAGGTGAGTAAATAGAATACAAAAAAAATGTAGCTCACTCGAAAGTACAAGGCGTACAAGTACATATACGAAGGCTGTGATGACGTCACCGAGAGCAAGATTCTGGTACAAAGAAATAATTTTTATTTTTTATTTTTATGTAAATCAAATATAATAATATTATTATTAAATTCTGCAAGTATTTTTACCGATTTAGTTAACTAAATCGGTTCAGCTAACTAAATCGGTTTTACCGATAATAAATCAGTACCTGTCCAAATTGAAAAAGAGTGGGAGTAAATAAAATCATATAAATAAGTCGTCACAATGTGGAATAACCACAGAGTTCTACGAATTAAAAACAAAAACAATTAACAATGAAATGTATTTGAGCCAGAATCTCACCGTTTAATAAATTACCATTTAAAACAGAACAGCGCTTAAGTAGGGCAATAACTTTAAGTGTCTAAGGAGTGGTAATTGGTTAATCCAAAAATATAGATAGATGGGTATTTATATCGTTTTTAGAGACGCAAAAATATGTTGTTTAATAATTTCTTGCCAACTCGTTCAATGCACTACATGTAAGTAAGTTCATGTGGGGCCCAAATAATAGAATTCGACTCTAATATACATTATACTAGCGTGTTGTTTAATAACCACAGTGTTCGCATGTTGTGTAATGAATATAATTTTATAATTACGAAGCCTAGAAGCTTGTACGCTCTACTTACTAAATCGTTGATGTGTTAAATAACCCCTACATTTTTGATTTGGTTTAGACGTTTTAAATTTATATTCATTTGCATAAGGCTTCTTCGATCTGGTATACGAAACGATGTTGTACTTGGGTGTAATAAAGCTCAAGCAGTTTGGCGGTTACTTGATTAAGCGACCAGTGATGACATTTCGCAATATAAAGATTCTATACTCCCTTTACACCGCGTATATCCGCCCTCACTTAGAATATTGCTCACCGATATTGACACCTTTATACCAAGCCCATATTGAAAGAATCGAAAGCATTCAACGTAAATTCTTTAAGCATATAAATTATAAATTTAATTTACACTTTGCAAATAATACCGAATCCTCAAAATACCATAACTTCAACACGCTTCAAACGCGACGCTTAATATTTGATCAAATATTGTTATTTCAAATTATGAATAATGGCCTGGACTCGCCAGAGCTCATTAACTTTATAAACATTCACATACCGTCAAGACCAACCAGACAAACCGATTTTTTTTATTTACCCGCATGCAGAACCAATGTTAGTATAATTTCTCCAATTCCCCGTATCTTTGCGCAATATAACGCACAATTTCACAATATCGACATTCTTCACAATACCCTTTAAAAATATTGAACCGAAGTAATACGTACCACCACAAAATGATGCACGAGTATAAAATGTCCTGTCCCGATCCTATCTTCCTCTTCCTCTCCCCCTTCCTTCTTATTTTGTTTTTTCTTTATCTTGTTAGCTTCGTAAATAAAGCATCTGTATTTAACCACTGTTAGCACAAGAAACTTTGTTAGCTTACCCTTTGTTAAACTTCCTTTGTGTATATATTTGCATTAAAATCTGTTCGTTTCTTACAAATAAATAATTTTAAAGTTTTTTGTAAAAATTTAAAAAGGAGGCTTTAAAAACACATTAGACCAAAATGACATTTATATTTTTTTACTCCGAATAAGATGAAAAATCACGTTAAAGTTTGTCGGGTACGTGCTGATACACCTGTTCCTATAGTATCTAATCTTTCAGTGGTTGAAACAGTTTTAACGCTTAGCACTCTTTAGGTGACTCATTAGCATGTTCTAATGAGGAATAGCACTTTGGGCTCATAGAGAAAGTATCGCATGTAATATGTAAGAACGAAACGGAATCAATCGGAATGTTCAACCTTCCCTTTGTTCAAAGGAATACTCGAACCATTTCTGCGATACAGAAGTAAATTAAGGCAAGATCAAATTTTAAGACTCTAAACTTTTTATTTCGAGTTTATAATATTCTCGCATATATGTCCCTCGTATCTAGGATGAACGAAGTATTTATGAAGAATGGGCTAATGATATATGTAAGTAAGTCTAAAGTCACGGTGTTTGAAAGAGAGAGTACGAAAACAGAAATGAATACTTGGAGCAGGTCGATGAGTTTGTGTATTTGGGAAGCATGTTTACGAGAGATGGAAAAACTGGTAGGGATATTGAAGGAAGGGTGAATGCAGGAAACTCCATTAACGGAGGACTGAACGCGGTTGGCGCTAACAAAAGTTGCAAAGAAGTGAGGCTAGCAGCAGTCCATAATGGAGCGCTGATACTAACCCTATATAGATATAGAAATTTAGGCGAATGTATGTAAAACTGTGTATGATCGTGTGAAAAATGTTGAGATTTCCAAAGAATGCAAGGCTGATGCATGTAGAGCGAATGGACGAAGAAAGGAGTTTTAGGAGAATATATGACGCGAATGTGAATGGAGAAAAAGTCGGGGAGGTCCTAGGAAGACATGGCAAGATCAATTGAATCAAATACTTGAGCGGGGCCATGTCAGAAGTCGGAATAACAGAAGAGAATGTTTAAGACGTTGTATGAATGTGAATGAAGCACGAAGAGTATGCAAATATCGAGTTGTTTGGCGGTCCATCCTATCTGCCCACCCCTGTGGGGAGACGGTGTGATGGTTAGTTAGTTAGTAATTTTAATTGTCGTTGGAAAAAAATAAGCGACTTGTTCACCGTGTTCAAGTATAATTTGTATTTTTATTTCATTTTACTTTCAAGTTTAAAAAAACTGCGAAATTCTTTCATGAGCACTTAAGCCCAAGAGTCGTAGGTCTTATGTAAATTGGTGATCAGATTTCTTTCATAAATTGTCATACTTTACGAGATTATCAGTGGTCTCTGCTTTGTCCATTGTGGTAGGCCGTCAAGTGTTTATTTTGAATTAAAATAGGTTAGAGGTCTAGAAAGATAAAGACGTGCGATCTAATAACGAAAATTTTGAAAATATTTGCTAACTTTTCCATATTACTTTTAGTTTTTTACATAATGTTTTTTGTTTGACTGTCCAAAGTTAAATAATTAATTGTGTTTTCTGAACCCATGGAATCAATAAGAGGGTTGGCAATATATACTAGTGGCGTGCATTGCCCTATGACCAAAGGTAGGTTGTGTGCAGTTCGGGTTTGAATATGCATTGAATATTTTAAAATGAGCCCCTTTTTATCATATTTCGCTGGTTGTTGAAAACAACTGAATAAGTGAGCGATTTTTTTCTTTCTGGTTTGTTTTAATTAGGGTAGGCACAGCTTTTCAGCCTTTATGAACTGCACGCCTCTGATAGATACCACTTTCCAACACTCCCAACTTTCCTCTACTACCCAGTCCTCTTCAGCATCATAACATACTCGTAAGTAATATACTTTATATAATATAATATACTTTAAGTGGGACTCCACTGACTTTGGGTTAGAGGTTCTTGTGTGGCGTTCAAAAAAAAACATTTTGCACAAATAACACGTATACGAACTAAGTTTATTTCTAATGTGTATTTTAATAGATTACAATTAAAAGCAATATAATATTATGATTGATCATATCAACCTCGTCACGTAGTGTTATGTCAAACTCATCTATGAATTATTTATTATGCAAATCAACCACCCGGCACACCTTTACCTCGATTAACTGCTAAGAACTAGGAATGGTAAATAGATACGAGTATATCTACATCCATCTTGATCTGTCTCGATGCGATTTGAATCCATCGAGATGAATTATCGTCAAGACCGTGGGAATATCGTGCTACTTGTAAATGTATCAGCTAGTTAGGGATGCAGTATTAAAACTGATTCATTGATTATTAGTTCACAATGCAATTATTATTATATCCAGGTTGATTGGTACTTGATGCGAAATAATTAGATAAAATCACCGGGCAGATAAAGAAACAACAAACATCGTTGTTGATAGTTTCGACCTATAGACGATCGTGCAATGCGTATACAAGTGACTTCGGCTGGGTATGTACGTAGTTACGTTATGTTAACATTAATTATTTTAAAAACGTTCTACTAAATAAGACAGCAACTCCCAATTTGCTCGGCGGATTAGTACCTATCACCCACAGAGCAAATAAAACATAGAAATGCCCTAACACGCGAGGGGGAGAAACCAAAATAAAGGGGGCGAGGGGCAAACTTGGCGTGATGACAATTTAAGCACAACAGCAAATAAGTAAAAAGGTTAGGGTTGTTTACAAAAACCGAATAATTTGTTAGAGTATTTAGTTTCACCCTTTTTATAAATGTTTATTAATTTGCTTACCCACCACAGTCAACATCACGCAAAAAAAACGTGGACGGCAGTGAATTAGGCTTGTGCCAAAATGGGTGTCACGTGACCTTTGCCTCCAGCCGTCGAAATTGTACTTAGAGCAAGTCTATTAATTCTGACGTCAGTGCTGCCACCCAATATTCTTATTTCCACATAATATAGTCACCTGATTTTTTTTCACTTAAATGTGTTTTTTTCTAAAGATCCCGCCCTTCACACTGTTTCTTCAGCAGGGATGCAGGCAAATTATTCCAATACTTCGCCGATTTCGGACAGCATTTGTATTATTTTTCCATTAATTTCCATCGCCGTGGTTAAGAATTGATACTTATTTCACATACATTTTTTTGATAGATTGTAGCTCCTGGTTAGCCACGTCCCTAAATAGTTTGCATCAAATACCGGTCACCCTCTATACTGATTGTGATGACTGATACATTACGCGCAGTTTTATTATAAAGATAATTAATGAAAAAAAACGAAATGCACGTTGCAATGTCATTATATGCAATCTTGAAGTTGACGTAAGTTGTTTTTTGATGTTGCAAGCGGTAATGATTTTGCGAAGTATGCAAGTGTTTGAAATAGCAAGGTTAATAGGGCATATTTTAATGTGGTTGGAGGACATTGGTTTGCATTCCGCAATAAAATACCTCCCATGACCGACGTAATGAAAATACTAACTCGGATTAGCTTTGTTAAAAGTGGGTTCCGCAGAAAGAATATCGACTGTTCTTCCAAGAAAACGATTTTACAAATTCTTTGAACAATTTCAACGGGCAGACGTCCAGAAAAAAACTAGAGCAAACAAATGCGAAATGTGCAAGTAGAGCCTACGATGAACCAAATTAACCGTAGTAGCATAAAATAGGACCTTCGAGGCGACTTTTAGAAACAGAAGACCTCCAATCAGACTAGGAAATGGGTATTAAAGACCAGCATCCAAAAATACGCACTCTGCAGGTTGCTATCTCAAGAAATACTAAGAATTATTATACTATTCGGGTAAATAACTAATTAGAAAAATGTATAAGGATTCAAAAGACAATAATCCTTGAACTGTAATCTTTTATATTGGCTATGAAACACCCAAAAACTGAAATTTCAAGCTGTACACGTTTTCAGACATTTTAGGATGCAGTTAATACAATTAAATGATTACAGTTTGAAGAATTTTGTATTTTTAAACCTTATTCTTTTTCTTAACTACCCGTAAAGAATATGCAGATAAATCGTTTGTGGTATTGCTCAAGTTCGCAACCTGCAAAATGATGTTCAGGGCCATTTTAGAGTGATTGGTCTTAAAATAACGAAGATATCGTTTTAAAAAGTAATTACCACGTACCAGTCCAAACTGCCCTGGGATTGTTGCACCTATAGGAAAAGGAAGAGTTTTGGAACATAAGGAGGTAAGCGAAAGATTCTTAGATTAGTCACTTCAACCTATTAACTTGTTCTTCCATCACTTCAACTTGTGTCATAGATTAGCACCTTTCGGAGTTTTCAAGGACGCCTTTAGTTTCGTGGCTAGAATATTTTCCCCTTGGTATTAATGGCATATTATCATCATAATACGACAATATTGTTTGAATGTGACAATGTCACAACATTAAACGCTTTGGTAACAAAGGGTAATGATACCCATGTAAAGAATAAATTGGCTGTACCCATAGTTGCGCACAGGAACACTTCATGGTATTGTTTAAAATAATAAAAAAATATGCAAGGCTGGTCATGTTATTTGGAATCCTGCACAGTATAATGGATACTTAGGAGAAACAATAAAGGTATCCGGAAAACATGAAATATGTGGACTTATTTATCCTTCCTTTCAGATTGAATTGATATCGATACATTATTCAACTCACTATTCAACAAAGAATCTGTTTTTTGAAGGAGCAACTAATCTGATCACTGATGGATCGAAATCTTGCAAAAATCTTGCAAACGCGAACCTTTTCAGCTCACTACTTAATATCAAGCATGAGCTATACGACTTTGTGATTCCGATTTAAAACGACAAGTGAAGGCACCATATTGTTTTTTTTTTAAATAATATACGTTTTCAGAAAAGATAAAAATTTCAAATAAAATACCAATTTCCTTTGAAGAAATTGCCAGCTAGCAATAACCTACCCTTTATACTCGACGTAAGTAACATATGAACAGAATGTTAATGGATAATTCCCTCTGCGTGTAAGTGTCGCGTTATCAACCAGGCAAAGCCGCCTAGGATCTTTATTCAGGTTAAGTGTATTAAAATATTGAAAGATGCCCAGAGAGCAGTGAACCATTGTGTGCAATTGTAAACCTAAGAGACCACTTAGAAAGCAGGTTAGATAATGAAGGTTCAAGATGTGGGTAAAATTATACATAATGTAAAACGACAACTACTGACAATGCCAATAACTCATCAGCTGAGAACCGTGGGACTAAAGATAGACTGACCAGATTAGAGCAGTTGGATTCATATGACAGATAGCGCGACAAAGCAAGAGGAGAAACAAATGGAGATGTGACTGAAATCATTTCAAGGGAAATAGGCTTGTCGTAAGAAGGTACCTCAACCTCTGATAATTCCAGTAACTCGTCAGCTGAGAACCGT
This sequence comes from Halesus radiatus, assembly GCA_022606495.2. NCBI lineage: Eukaryota > Metazoa > Arthropoda > Insecta > Trichoptera > Limnephilidae > Halesus > Halesus radiatus. The sequence continues at coordinate 79,261 of JAHDVE020002623.1, forward strand.
GAAACCAAAAATGGAACATCAACAAGATGGGCTGACCACAATACAGCAACAATACGAGTAGATGGATTCAGATGGCAGACAAAAAGATGGGTTATAAAATTTCTGCCAAACGTAAGGAGGATTATGTCAAACAATGAATAGGTGAGGCACCAAAAACCATTAATCTTATAAAATAATTACAACTGAACTACTAGTAGGTAGACCCACTGTTCCTAATGGCCGGTGTCCATCTGTGGTTGATTTCATTTACATTGAACTGTACCAAGAAAGAGGTCTTTCACACTCCCACGGTAATAATAGGAATTAATTCCGACATTCACCGCATTTTTTCCCTTTCAATATTTTTACCATTGTCTGATGGTGCTGGTTAGTGGCAATCGAAAGTACTATGAATGTTATTTCTAACTGCGAGACTACCTACCTTTCCTGTGCAAAAAAACCGTCAGCGAGAAAAATCAAAACAGCTTTGACTGTTGAGTGCCCATATTCTACAATCTATTTATCTCTTAGATTCTTCTACTCTCCCATATCATTTAGTCGTTCACATTTTGAGCCGACTTCCAATGGCTTCTTTAATATGGATTGGTGTTAAAATTTTACTTAACTATACTCGTATACAGTTATACCATTTGATGGCATTATCAAAGTCGCGATGGGCCAAGCGACTTATCAAACATAGCTTTCAGTTCATAATGATATTTTAAATTTTATTAAAGCATTATTTATTAGCAGTGTCAAGATATACATTATACGTGGACATTTTTTGTCATATGTATGAGAAAATATGTAAATCGCAAATTTGTGCAATCTTTGATAAAGTACCTACTTATGGTTTTAAAGGTTTGTCAAAAGTACCTGCCTATGGTTAGTTTTGTTTCATTCAGAATATCTTCTAATGCATTTCGCGGCTGACGTCTTATCATAAAAAATAAAGTAAAAATACAATAAATATTTTGACAGTTTTCAGATATTATTAAAGCTGTCAAAAACGTTCATTAAAAGCTAGAGGCCTCTAGCTTTTAATGAACGTTTTTGACAGCTTTTTACATGATACTCTTTTTCATGCATATTCCATACAGGTCGTCTTTCCACATGGATTCGGTAAGGTCTAGTTCTATTTTTGATACCGATTTTCGTCCAGTTTGGCTCGCAATATTTGAAAGCTGTCCTTGTAACCATCATTTTACATAATATGTGGAAATGTTGCGTGTTTATTTCGGAATGTACTAAAAATATTATTAAAAAAATTATAGTTAAGTTCGACTACGTTTATTTGTGACAGATTCTTCCTCAATTAGGATCTATGGTTATGTTAAGGTGGTTTTGACGAGAAATAAAATAATATTTTTCCTTTAACATATATCTGCAAATCTGTACGAAATCATGTTAACGATCGTGTAAAGCAAAGATTTTTTCATATGGGTTCCGATATGATTTCCATATGGGGATCAATTTAGGCCCTTCGTACTCTGTTTGCCACAAAGTCAAGTGCAGTTGTTTAACGTGCGGTAATTCTAAATATGTATGTTGGTTAATCGGTAGTATCCACAGTCTATTCACCTTCCCAACGAAAATTTCACTTTTCGTTGAAGGTACTAAGCACCACATTATCAGCATGCATGTGACTTCCCTTCGAAATGCATAATATTCACTTACTTACTTCTATTTCATTCAACCAGATTAACTACACTGTTAGAACGTGGGAATAAACGGTACAGTCATTACTTTACCTCTCCAAGGTGCCTCCATAACAATGGCGAGGCATGCCGATAAAACGGACCTTAACAGAACTCAGGGTATTCAAAGTTAGACCTTTATGACTCTAGTCCCAACGTTTAAATTCCCGTTGCAGATATGACGATTTTACTGCATTTCGTTGATTTCACAAGGCGTTGTTTATTTTTCCAGGGCACTTTATTGAAATGAAATAGATACATGTATGTTATGTAAATTGTTCTTTAATTTTGATGGTGCCCTTTTCATTAACGTTCTAAACATTGAAACGTTCTAGGACAATCGCTCGATGTACGCAAGTACACATTAGCGGTTCAAAGTTCTAACTATAAGAGATATTTTTTATCATAATTTTATTGAAGTTATTGTTCACCACGCAAACATGTAATCTTAACTATAAGTACCCGAAGCAGACAACCGTTTTATGAAATAGCAAACACTCTAGAAAACGAGATCTGATATGGTTAGTCGAATGTAAATATGTTTAGCTCGCAATATCGTTTGATTTTAATGGATGATTCTACAATATTCCAGAAGGGTATTAGTATTTGCCAACCAATTTCTGTAAGATATAGTTTTTTTTTAAAGTATCATACAATGATAGTAAATACATACCACAAAACAAATAATACATAGAGGCCCTAACACGCAAGGAGAAGAAACCAAATGAGGAAGGAGATGGGTGAGCGATTTTGAGTAAAACGGCAAATAAGTAAAAAGGTTCCGCTTGTTTACAAAAAACGAATTATTTCGTTTAAGTATTTAGTTTGGCTCTTTTATAAATGTTAAATAATTTGCCTACTGCAGTCAAAATCTCGCGAAACAAACGCGGACGGCAGTAATCTAGGCTGGTGCCAAAATGGGTGTTATGTGACCTTTGCCTTCTGCTGTCGAAATGGTACATTAAGACAAGTCTATTCATTCTGAAGTCGGTGAAGTTATAAAATATAATCAAATATTGATATTCTCTAACACAGCTAATTACCAAATTCAACCCCTTATAAAATCATTTGAGAAAAAAAAAGAATTTAATTAATTATTTTTATTATTCTATTGATTTGATGGATTATTAATTGTTTTTTTTTTCATTTTCTTTACGATATTCGAATACCTAACCATGTTTCTCGGGACCTGTTGATGATGTATTACATAATATAATACGTAAAATATCCACATAAATATTTATATAGAGCAGAAAGCTATGAATAAGGTGAACAGGGGAAATTGGAGGGTAGGAGACAAAAAGTTGGGAACCTCTAATCTATATTCTGTTATGATTTTCAGGCGCAAATAACATTGACCTAAATACTGAAAAATAAAAAAAATATTAAAATATGAAATATTTCAGCATAAAATCATTCAGCGATAAATCGACGTTTATTGATAGAACATTATACAGTTTCATACAATACGGTATGTTTATATATAAGTACAAATGACCGGTCAGTGGCTGAGTTGGCATCGCATTTGGGTCGTGAGTTCAATTCTTCGGCTGGCTATGTCCTCCATTACGACACAAGCAACATTTCCCGCTCACTGTGATGGTAGTAGGAGATTTTTAAATATTGTCAGGTTATTCGTAACCATTGTCATTCTTTTAAGCAAAGGTTGTAGTATATGTCGGTACCAAAAGCCTCCCTTGTGTTTTTGCTCTTGTGTTTTTACTATGATGATTTTGATCCATGAATTATTTTTAGCATTACCTTGAGGTATAATTGCCTGATATTTAGTATTATTAATCACTGAAAAAAAAGCTTTGTTGGATGCTTGAAGGGCTTTCAGATTATGATTCGCAAAAAATGTTAAGTACATATTTTCTATGAATATACCAGGTTTTTATTAATATACAAATTAAACAGATAGGATGTAGTTTCCGATTATCCAAAGGCAGTGTTAGATTCACGTAATTATTATAGGCACAATACGAGTTCTCACGTTCTTGGGTTTTCACAATTATTTACGATTCGTATTCACGTTTCTGTCAACGAAATATTATTTATATGTGAAATTTGTTGCCGATCAAGACGGAAATCAAACAATTTGCTGGATCACGATTTATCGGTGTTTGACTCTAATAAAATGAGGCAATTCTGTAACTAAAAAACAAAAGGATGGTACATTCGTCGACAATCGCGACAGTTTTTTGAACCCCCACAAAAAAATGCAATAAAACATATACTTTAGCAAACAAAATACATTCAGAATAGATACCAAAATAATTACGCTCTATACCTATGCATATTCGGGAAAGACGCGTTAATTAATATCACTGACGTCAGAATGAATAGACTTGGTTTTGGCTCCAGTCTAGTTCACTTGCGTCTACGTTGTATCGCGTGATTTTGATTGCGATAAGCAAATCATAAAGCATTTATAAAAAGGGTCAAACTATCACTCTTACAAAAATATTCGGTTTTTGTAAACAAGCCGACACTTTTTACTTACTTGTTGTTTTACTTAAATTTCCGATGAACCTAGCTCGCCCCTCGCCCCTCTTATTTTGGTTTCTTCCCCTTGCGTGTTTGAGCAACTCTATGTATTATTTGATCTTTGAATAACATAATGCCTACTAGGTGATATTAAATTGCTAATAATTCTTAGTGCATACTAGAGAGTGGCCGATACTCTTAGTATCGCATTGGAAAGACCACAATTTAGAATCTAAACGTTGATTGAAATGGCTATAGACGTATTTGATGACCAAATCTGAATATCCAGCCTTCCTCTTTCCCATATCATTCCCTTCCCCGCTCCTTTCAGCGTCACAACATACCCCATATGGGAATGCCAAAGTCCAGACAGTCGGGAGCAATTAGAACTTTGGTGCGGTATTCCTCTAAAAAGTACAAGAGGGATGCTTGCTCAAGTACTAATTTCGACCTTAGCTCCAGTTAAAGAGGATTCGCTCGAGACTTAAGGAAAGCGACAAGAAGATCATAGTGGCTACAGTAGATACCAAATGATCATTCGGATACTATTTAATATACGTAATTCTGTAGTGGTAAATAGTTTTATAACGAAAGACAAATATTCCCTAGTTACGAATAACCTGACAATATTTGAAAATCTCCTACTACCATCACAGTAAGCGGAAGATGTTGCTTGTGTCGTAATGGAGGACTTAGCCAGCCGAGGAATTGAACTCACGACGCCTGGGTTAGACCCAAACGCGATGCCAACTCAGCCACTGTACGGTCAATCACTGTTTTTTAATATATAAATATCAACATGTTTCGAAAGCAAAGCTTTCCTCATGAGCACACACAGTATACTAAAAAATAATAACGACAACTAAACATGTTGATATATATATACATTAAAAACAGTTGTGTAAATACACTATTTTTTATTGATTTATTAATATTGAAGCCACAAATTAACTTTAAATCTGTTAAAGAAATAACTATTATTATTCAATAAAAAAAAAACACATACAGAAATAATTTAAATAGATCATCTGTAAGCGGCTTCACCGCAGTCTGATAATACCTTCGAAAGGCGATACAGCTGTCACGTGCAAAAATAATTACCTAGCTGAACTTTGTCATAAATAAACGGTTTTTAAATTGGATAATTATAAATAATTAAATTAATAACAATTACTTCGTTTAAAATTTCCGCATTTAATATGTAAATATCTGCATGTTTCAGAAGCAAAGCTCCCCTCGTCAGGATAAGCAATTTACCTTTTTTTTATGTTTATCCTGACGACGGGAGCTTTGCTTCTGAAACATGCGGATATTTACATATTAAATACAGTGGTTTTAAACAAATTAATCTTTATTCTTAAATTAATTAAAATTTTTACTTTGTATTCACCACTTTATTAACATACACATATAATCTACATCATTTTTTAAATGAAAAACTGTTAATAAATTAATTAAAGAAATCACTTTGTATTGACCACTTTATCAATATACACAGATATCTATCTACATGTTTCTAAAGTTATGTTTTTTTCATCAGGAATATTTATAAAACATAAAAACATCATTTTCTTTAATAATGACGCCACAAAATGAATACCAATATTTTGGAGAAATTATAATTGTTATTAATCTAATAAATATGACGTCACAAAGTGATTTTACATCTTTGAATAAAAAATTAATAATAACAGTTAAAATTAACTTTTAAAATCTTTAAAGAAAAATTGAGTTCTACAAGTTAAACTGGAAAACAATAAATATAGTAAATATGTATTTATGTTTATTGGATTGCGATAATTGATAAATGTTAATCACGAATTAAAGTAATGGACCGTACAGCACGGTCGAATAATTAATATTTTCTGGAGTAAACAATAATTCCAATAGTCATTGCAAGAATAATGTGGATAGATTTCCGAGAAAAGTCATCATTATATAGCTACAATAAAAGCATTCTATTTATAGTTGATATACAACCGCCATTAAATTATTATGTGGGTGTGGTGAGTGTTATAGTTAAATTACACGTATTGTTACAAGTTGAAGTAGCCTTGCGTCATGAGTTCATCATTTTAAATTGCGTCTAGAATATTCCACGGCGCTGAGCGGCATTAATGGATGAATGGCTCGCTGGAAAAGTGGGAAAATCTGAGGCGACACCATTGAAAACGCCTCGTATTTCGTAATCTGTGAGAAGAACATTAGGACAAACACGCGTATTGTTTACGGCGACTCCTCGCTGGGTTTACGCCTTGGTGGTTCTTTAAAAATATAATGAAAATCTTGCAGGTGCATAGTACATGATATGACAGCCATCAAAGGAAAACTATTGCAAAGATTTTGTGATGCTGATTTAGACATTTTTAGGATAGCATGCAGAATGGATGCATTTGCAGTATGTTGGCATGGGTGGATTTTTATAGATATTTAGTATGGGATGGGTGAGTTTTTTTTATATTCTGGGTAATTTTTCAGTTTTTTCACTTTTCAGTTATTGAGTATGCAATGGAAGAAATTATTTATTTCGTTATATGTTATTACAATTTAGTTTATTTTATTGTAAACCAAATTTATTTAAGGTTCAAAATAATTTAGTGGAGTTCTAGGAATTAAACACAATGTGTGATGGGATTGGAAGATTTTCCCGATTTCTAGGATGGGTACATTTTCTGTACATTTGTAATGGTAAAGGAGGTTTTTTTTCTCCAGTAATTGAGAAAGAATTATATGTTGAGATTTACCATGAAATGCGTGAACTTTCTGACATTTGATGGTAACAGTTTTGTAAAAATATAATTATCGAGATACTTTTTAAGAATTATTCGAAAACTTGTTTAAAATGGAAACAATGTACGATTCTTTTACAATTAATGGAATTACTTCGAAGAACTTCCATGTAAATTTTTATAAAGAATAAAATAATAACTCTGAATAGTAAATATTTAAAGTAAAACTTTAAATAGTACTTTTTTTAGAACAGTCAAACAGTGTTTGTAGCTGAAAACATTTTAATATATGGTTGAATGATGGTTATTATTCATTGTGCTTCAAGTTTTGATCCGCTACACTTATCCAAACCATAAATACTTTTTTCACAGTATAAATTTATGATGATATTGTCGAATCACGAGACATCTGAAATCATAACTCAGAAGGTCAAACCACAACGTACCTAATACGTGTTCAGGACTGTCAACAAGCAATAAACCCATTTTGGTTTTATTTTGACCTTTTGGAGATCAAAAGAGACAATGTTTAATTATGGTCCTTTGTACCCAATATCAGACATGTTTCACAAAACTAAATTTAATATTTTTTTGGCCTTCGCAATACAGAACACAGTCATTTATTACAGATCGTCGTCAAACACAAATGAGGTTTTAAATATAAAGTAAAGCAAGAAATTGGCCTTAGTTGGTTTACTGAGGACAGCAAAAAATGCATCAATGTTATTAAAATTATAACCATGGCGGAAATGTTAGATTTTGAATATATCTGCTTCGCTTAATAAAATAATAAATAATTGTACTAAAACAGGAAATGATCTCGATCATAATTTATAATATAAGTCAGTTATACATTTTTATACCAAGATTTAATCAAGTGGGAAATTTTAAGTTAAAGTAGTTATTAACGTGCAATTTAGAAAGAGGGGATGAAATCCAACCCTGTCGGCCCTTACGCTCTTTGCTTTATCCACTTTTATACATCTCACATATTATAATGTTCTGTTAAATATTCACTCTCTTTACACACTCCGTCTCATGTATAACATGATCGTGCAATGAACATCGTATATGATAGTGTTACAATAATTTATAAAACTAACACATGCAGTATTTTCATAAGTTTCTTGAAGGAGCTGTTAACATACAATAACAATTTGTTCCATTTCATATTCGGTATGTACACCCGCCAATAAACAATTTATCTTAATATTTAAAAGCATTACATGCTAAAAGCGTTCTTATTTTATAAAATATTTAATATTGACGCCATTAATGAGCGCGTAGTGTTATAATCTCGAATGCCCTTGATCTTGTGAATTACGGTTACATCGAACATGAATTATTTTCGGTTCTCCATAATATACGAGGTTTGTTCAAAAGAAAAGGTGAATTTCGAATTTTTTCGAAAAGTATTTATTTATTCATCAATATCCATTTTCTCCCCTTCAAAGTAATCCCCCTCAGATATAATGCACTTATGCCAGCGCTTCTTCCAATCCTCAAAGCACTTCTTGAATGCGCTTTTCGGTATGGCCATGATGCACCACGCCATTGTAATAGAAGAAAACAGTGAGCAAAACCTTCACATTTGATCGAACTTGGCGTGCTTTTTTCGGTCTTGGCTCTTCTGGCCGCTTCAATTGGGATGATTTGGCCTTGGTTTCGATGTCATAACCATATACCCACGTTTCATCACCAGTTATCACCCTTTTGAGCAAATCTGGATCGTCGTTGACGTCATTCAACAACTCCTGAGCGATACTAATGTGACGTTGCTTTTGCTCAAAATTTAGCAATTTCGGAACAAACTTCCCTGCCACACGTTTCATGCCCAAAACATCCGAGAAAATTGCATGGCATTAGCCGATTGATATGCCAAAATCCTCTGCAACTTCCCTAATAGTTATTCGACGATTTTCCAAAACCATTTTCTTCACTGTTTCGATGTTTTATTCGTTTGTTGACGTGGTTGCAACTCCAGGATGCTCATCGTCATTAAAATCTTCTCGACCTTCTGTAAAGCGCTTGTAGCACTTATAAATACTTTTTTGAGACAAAGTATACTCGCCAAAAGCCACAATCAACATTTTAACTAAGAGTGTTGGAGCACTTTATTCCATTTTTAACGCAAAATTTAATACATATTCTTTGATCCATTTTTTTCAAAGTAAAAAAATCGAAGAACACACAAAAACGTGACTAACCTTTCCAGTTGTCAAAAACAAACCACTAATCCAAAATGACTGATAATACTAACACATGATAAACATATGTGTACCAACATAACAAAAGATATATCGATAATCGAATGTACACAGCCCGGGAAAATTCAAAATTCACCTTTTCTTTTGAACAAACCTCGTATATATAATTGGATGATTTGTATAGCGCCGTTTTTGTGAAAAATCACCTCAATAAGCATATATATTATGGTTTTCTACATATAATCACCTCTCAATTCTATTGCATCGCCTTTTATCTATCGGCTTCATGCTTCTTGGCATATATAAGGGCTGGTATCAGAACTCCACTATGGACTGCTATTTGGAAATTTGTTTATAAGCTTCTACTAATAAATATGTTTTAATGTTATGTGCACTCTCAAGGTGACGACGTAATTAAAGAAGAGCATAAATTTCTATGCTTTATAACTTGCAACTACTCGGCAATAATAATAGTATTGCAAGGTTAAGTTAAGTTACCTCCAACACAAAACAACGTCGTGCAAAACATAAACAGGGGCATCTATCTCATATTTAGCAACTTTTCAGGAGAACCAAAAAACTGCTCTCTTTCCGAATTTTTACAGATAACTTTTTAAATAACTTTTAAATTTTTTATAACTATGTATTTATTTTTTAATAACTGTGTATTAATTTTTAATAACTACATATTTAATTTACAATGCCTACCCATTTACTATTTAATATTTAATAACTACAAATTTAATTTCAAATACCTAACTATTTAATATTTAAAAACTATTTATTTTTTAATAACTACCTATTTAATTTCTAATAACTATTTAATTTCTAATACCTAACTATTTAGTATTTAATAACTATTTAATTTTTAATAACTACCTATTTAATTTCTAATAACTATTTAATTTCTAATACCTAATTATTTAGTATTTAATAACTATTTAATTTTTAAAAACTATTTATTTTTTAATAACTACCTATTTAATTTCTAATAACTATTTAATTTCTAATACCTAACTATTTAGTATTTAATAACTATTTAATTTTTAATAACTACCTATTTAATTTCTAATAACTATTTAATTTCTAATAACTATTTAATTTCTAATACCTAATTATTTAGTATTTAATAACTATTTAATTTTTAATAACTATTTATTTTTTAATAACTTTTCAATTTTTAATAGCTACATATTTAATTTCCGATTTACTATTTAAATACGACTGTTTATGTTGTGGGCGACAAATATGTTCTATGTCCCTGTGTTATACCTCCTGTAATAATTATTGTTATTAAACTTTGAATCATTTGCTAATAAAAATTATTATTCAGTTACTAGGAACATAAGTATTAGTCTAGTAAATACATTAAATATGATTCTCTCTAAATCTCTAGATTTAGATCCACAAAGCTTAACGTATTTCAAATTTAAAGATTGAAGAATATAATATTAACAAATTTCAAATGAAACATGAAACCGAAAAAGATAAAAAATAAAAAAGATATTAGTCGCATCTAGGAATCGAACTCAGATTTTTGTTTATTTTCTGTGTCTTTTTCGGTTTCATGTTTCATTTGAAATTCGTTAATATTATCTTCCTCAATGATTATATACTACAATGAGGTTATGAGCTTCAATGAATTAAAATATTAAGCATTAAATATTTAACAATAAATCTGATTTCCGAAGCATCAAAAAAACTGGTCAAAAAAAATTGTACTGCTCTCCAGCTAGAGTAATATTTCAGACCGGAAAGCTGGGCAAATTTTTAACGAAAGAGCTCCCGTTTGAGAGTTATTTTTCAATAAGAACAAAATTTTATAGCTAAAAACTGTTATTTTTTTTAGCTATAAAATTGTGTTCTTATTAACAAATAACTCACAAACGGGAGTTCTTTCGTTAAAAATTTGCCCAGCTTTCCGGTCTGAAATTTAACCCTTTTACAGGCTTTCACATGGACATTTATAAAAAAATTTGCAAAGTGTAATAATAGATAACATAAAAAGAAACAACATAATTTGACACTTTTATACAGAGTTAAATAGTTTCATATAACCTAACTATACTCGATGAAAAACCGTACTAATGCATACTTATACTGTGACATTGATGTACTAAATATATCAACAACATTGAAGTATTTGTTCCCCAGATGTTGAATTCGTCGCATAGGAGTATAAATAGTATTGCGACGCTGAAGTTGAATTGTCACAATAAAATGGTAAGTGCTTTCTTGTAACTGTCCTACCAGTTATATGAAAAGCAATCAAATATAGCAGTTTAGGGGTATAAAACATTGAATTAACAATCTTAAACAACTTAAATCGCAAATAATTCTTCGTTCAGATAATTTTTCTGAAGCAGATAATCGTAATCCCTACATTCTCTAGGAAGACCCATTCTAAAATTTACGTATAATAATATTATACATACCTAAAAATTTTCAGATCTGTTATCTTTAAAAAAATGTGGTACTTCAAAACATTATCCCATTAAAAATTTCTTCAATAGATTTGTAGTGGCATCTTTATCAATAAATCGATAAGAATAACTTTGTTTATATCACTTTTTTAATATAACATGTTTCGAAAGTAAAGCTTTCCTCGTCAGGATAAATAGTATACTGTTTATAATGTATACTGTTTATCGTGATTAGGAAAGCTTTGATTTCGAAACATGTTGATATATATATATCTATATTTTTTTTTTAAAGTGGTGTAAACAAAGCTATTCTTATTAATTTATTTACAATTATGTAGATTGTTAACATGATTTTCAATAACAATGGAATAATTTCAGGTTATTACAAATATATTGAATATTATTATTGGCATATCTAAAAAAATGATATATCATTATCTCGAAGGAATCATAATATATTTCAAAGTTATACTGAGAACCTTCGTAATATCCAAGCGGTGAGTGCGTCTCTTTCGTCATACGATATTTGAAATATTTCGATTACGCTCATCCTTAATCAGAAATCAGAACCCACCAGATTTATAACAAATTTACAGATAATACATATTTATGTGATAATGCTACTAATCCAAAAATTACATATTTCTTCATAAACCTAATGAGCTTTGACGTTTTTTAATACGTAACAAATGTACTTATGAATAGGCTGTTGCAATATTCCGGTATGCGCTAAACCAACGTGAATGCTCCATTTGTACGGGATTGAATCGAGATTTTTGTTTTCCTTCGCTCTAGTTCAATGGTGAAGTTCGTCACATGTGAAATGCACGAACGTAAAAAAAGAAATTCGGTTTCTGAGCGCTAAGCGCGTAGATACTAAAGGTGTCGCAATATATCGTTCACTTGAACTACTTATTTTTTGTCACAAATACGCTAAATTGACTAGAATTATGAAATCTTATATGTTTTTATCACCTTTGTTGTTTTTAATAGGAGATACGTATTATTGTTGAAGGGAATGAAAATTAAAGTAGGTAGGAGATACATATTTTGAAGTCATCATTTGGACTTATTATTTTAACATTTTGAATTGATTCTTCTACCAAGTGAATTAATTATATCACAAAATCATTGAAAATAACTTATTTCGTTCATCGCATTCATTACACCATTTACAAATATATTTTGCCTAAAGTAGCCTAGACGCCCCCCATGTATCAAAAAATTATTTAAAAATCGAAAAATCAACTCATCAAACTAATCAACAAATGTTGTTGAGCCCACTGATGTCAGAATTAATTGAGTTGTCCTTAGTGTGATTTTGACGGCTGGAGGCAGAGGTCACGTGACACCCATTTTAAAAGGGTTAAGTTAAGTATTCTGTTTTTGTAAACAAGCCGAACCGTTTTACTTAGTTGCTGCTTTACTTAAACTGTGCCCTTAAATCGCCCCCAGCCTCTCTAATTTTGGTTTCTTCCCCTTGCGTGTTAGAGCATCTCTATATATTATTTGCTTTGTAGTTATGCTGTATATATATTGTCCTTACTCCTAGGTTTTCTGTGTAAAATTCTGCATTCAATAAAAAAAGGAATGCATTAGAAAAACCATTAAATCTAAATAGCAAATGATTTTTTTCTGGATCAATAGCTGGGTTCCAAAGGACCAAAACTTCTACACAAAATTATTAAAAAAAGTTTTCTAAAACATTGAAATTCCTCAAACATTTCGTAACGGGGCATTTTGCGCACATGAATAAGTTCTGTTTCCAAGCGTTGAAATATTTCTGAGCACCTTTTCAAGTTAGCCACGCTTTTGTAACATTGGAATGTATGTAGGACCGAACAAGTCACAATATTCAAGATTAGGTTTGTAACTTTATGAACTTCTTTCCGCCATTCCCCTGATAGGGGATGACGTAGTTTCAAATAGATGTTCACTATCCGAATTTTTGAGCATGAAATCTGGATCATCCGGAAATGAAAATCAAAAAAAATAATAATAATTGGCAATACAATGTCTTTAATACAATGTAACTTTTCAAAGTAATTTTATAAAATTTGTTCTCTAGTCCTAAAGTCGGAAAAAACACTTATTTTCTTCTGCATTACATAAAGAAGAATGTGTTTGTTTGTGTACAAATCCACAGTTTTATTCCAAAAATTAAATTTTGCAAACTTGACCTTCGAAACAAAAGGAAGGTCACTGTCTACACGATCTTTCGAAAACCACCCCCCCCCCCCCTCCCCCCTTAAATCAGAATTTTGGCATTTCTACCCCTTGGAATAACAAGGTTCCATCTAACACAGCGATGTCATGCGATAATGTGGTCTAAGGAGAGCAACTTTAAGACTCATTATCGCATAAAATTTCCGTGTCAGATTTCTTAATGGTATTTTGCCCACTTGACATTAAAAATAAGAGGAAACATCATAAAATAATTTATTCCAAACCGTACAAGCCGGGGAATGTCGGGTACTTCACATATTATATAAATAAATACGAATTCTTCTTTTGCCATTAACTTCTAATTAACGTAATATCAATAATAAATAAGGATAAAATAGCAATTTCAGTATCATTCAATGGGCAGTGTTTTTTATATTGTGTCCTGTGCGTGCAAAATCATCTTTTCAAGCTAAAACTTTCTAATGTAACGTGTTAATCTGGAGTTACATGCCAGGTAAGTATGTTTATGTATTCCTTCGTCCACAATGAGATAAAGCCTTGTAAGTAATATGTGATTTTTTACAAAAAAATATCCAATTATTATTTCAAAGACACGGATAAACAAATTTGTAATAATAAGGTTGAAAAACCAATAAACACATAAAAAAATATGTAAATCATTTTTATTAATGTTAACATACTCTTGTTTGAAAATCGCCCTGAACGCCGAAACAGCTGTCAAGCTAAAAATAATAAATACTAAAAATACTTGCAGAACTTAATAATAACATTATTAAATTTGATTTACATTAAATTAAAACAAAATTAAATGGAGTTCCATGAATTCAACACAAAAACAATTAATACAGTAGCCAAATGTTCACATAATGCACAAATGCAAGATTTAGTACGAAGAAGGGATGATAAATTATTTAGCCAGAAAAAATATTGAATATACGTAATAAAGGTGAAGAACGAAATATTGTTTTGTTTATATATATACGAATGCGATAATGCACCCAAATTAGAGTACTTGAAAATTTACATTATAAAAAATCATTTGTCTCTCATCTCTTAACAATTTTCTACTGTATGAGAAAAAAATAAGTTTTAGAATAAAAAAAAAATTCAAAAATTTTGTGTCAAGAAATTCGCATTTTCGAAAAAGTTTCTTGATCTATATATAGTTCTATCGGTTTCGAGCAGATGGAACTCTAGCAAATTAACACATTTTTATTATGTAAACTTTTATTAAACGTAAAAAAGGTAAAATTAACGTTTTGTACATAACACGGTTTCCATGAAATGTCCACTGTGTCAATCATGTTTCCATTTTCAAAGCAGGTGGTATCTCTTGCTCTCATGATGCAAGCAGTCTGATGTTTCCACGGCAGATAGCACATAGCACATGTAACGTGTAAATTAAATGGTTTCCATTGTCTCGGGTGATTTGCGGACTGTGGGTCTCAAGGATGTCCAATTTTCCTCACGGGCAGAAAGCACCTTGACACATCAGCACAACTGCAGGCTCTATTCATGATAATACAACCTGTCACGTGGAAAACCATTCAGGTTCTGTATTGGCAGATTAATAATCATATGGTGATATATCAGTTTCACACGTTCAACGTACAATTGAAACATTTTTGACAATCAATTTACCGCCACGGAATTTACAATATATTTCGTTGGATAAGTTTAAATTAATCAAAAGGATTAGTGGCTAACAATGTTTTTTATTTGCATATTTTAAAACTATTTTATGTCTTGCTACATAGCATGCAGTAACCCTTGCGTTATAACACATTTTCGGATTGGAGAAATTTACATTCCACAGGTGATACAAAAAGAGATACAAAACTGAAGTAGAAATAAAAGCAACAAATAATGACACACAGTAATATTATATACTCGTATAAGTATTACAAAATGTAGAAGATGTAGATCAGCAAGATAAATAGTTTTTTGGATACTGTGTCAAAATGGTTCAAATTTAATAAAAAAAAACGAATGTTAAATAGAAAAAGAAATACGTAAAAATACACACGAAGACTTAAAGGTTTACACGAATGAATAAATCATAAATAAAATGGACAAAATTAAATACATAAGAGTCATCTGGCATAGATTTAAAGCTGACTGTACCATAAGAAAATATTCCAAAAATAAAATAAAATCTTTTGGCAGAAATCAGAAACAGAGTAAAAAATATTTTTTTTCTTTTGTAGATATTCTTCTCTTCCGATGCACTCTCCTATTGGAGGTCGACTATCACTAGGGCTGTCTTCACCCTAAACGCTGCAGCCCCAGACAAATCTTTGGAACTGTACTCGATTTTCTGTAATTTCAATCAATAAGTTAACATGTTTTTGATTTTCGTTTGGCACAAGTAGTAACGGAACACAGCTGATGACTGCTGTGCAGCTTCACTCTTTCTCATGAGCGACACACATAACAGAAAAGAAGTCAAAAAGGATCTTTCAGCGACAAGACTATAGACTCCGTTTAAATGAAATGATTTAGAACGATCTTACAAATGTACATACTTATCTGTATGGTCAATTGTATCACCCACTGACCTAATTTTTTACTCAATGGTGAATTTGGTAAGCGAAAAAAATACTCGCATGTTCGTTAGTTCTCATGCATAAACAACTTTGAAAATCTGTACTAATATATATTTTTTAATTATTATCGGTCAATTTTTATAGCGAAAATTATATATTAATAAATTATATGGTTTCCCCGTACATAAATTTGAAGAATGTGATAGTTGGTCTTCAAGTCATCGGTATACAACATTGGCTGCATTTGGCAGGTATTGCGAAGAGATAAGTCGCTACATATTATGAAATTTTTAAACCCATTAGCATATCAGTTCTTGTAATATTACATTATCTAAGACCTTATCCAAATAAAACCTTTAAATAACTGCACTTATTTTGACCGCTGTTAATGCATTTGTACAATATTCATTTATCATCTCGGCATGTCACTTTTTCTAGCAGGTGAGTGACATTGACTTTTTGTCAGAATATTTACAATTCTATGGCTGATAGAACAATGCAACACGTTATTCGATAGTCAATATTGACTTTTTTTAAAACAAAGGACTGCATATTGTATTGGAAATGTCGAACATTGTTTTCAACAATATAATAGAGTCCGATATAGATCTAAGGCTGGCAATATTTATTGTACTTCGCGAGTCATTTAAAATCAAATAAAACAAATTATTTATAATGGGCCCAACATTGCTTAATTTTTTTATTTGACTCGTATCTTAGTTGTTTAATCGATATTGTTAACTTGGGAGAGTCATTTTTTTGTTCACCCAACGAGTTTTTGCACTTTTGATATATCGCTCCTGCGGGCGAACCGGACGGGGTAGAGGTGAGCGGTAACCGGCACGCGCAAGCTCGGTTCTTGGAAAAAAATTCGCCATGAATCGCTTCACGGGGGAACAACGAGCTTTCTGTTAACAATTTTACAAACGACGATTCTTATGTTATTGTTAGGCGCCTTCTATACATACGATGTGCCTATACCGGTGGTGAAGGACATGTTCCCTGATATTGCGCGATATTTCCTAGACAAAATCCCATGATCCCCGTAACCCAGGCGTGTTGCCTCTTAATTTTTTTTTACGGGGTTATTAAGTCGGGTAAAACTTGAATAAACCAGCCACTAAAGGCCAATAATATTCATCAAAAGATAGCCGACATCCCGCGCGGCTTGTATTAAAAAGTTTTTAAAAATCTTGGTGCCAAATTCGAGGAATGTGAACATTTAGAAAACATAATTAAAAAAAAAATTGATTTTCCTGTTTGTCTACTTTTATTTTGAAGATTAATTTTGACTCGACTTGTAGTTTTCTTTCTATCGAGTTTTTAAAAGTGCAAACACTTATGGCTCATCCCACAGTACTATAGAACTCATGAGTTTAAGCCAGTTTAATTTAGGATTTACAGTTTCTCTTTTTTTCCTCCTTTATCTCGTCGTTTGATGTCAGAAAATAAATAAATATCTTTAACAGTGAACATTTGCCCTTTCAAAAAAGAACGTACGTTCTTCGTTTTCCATGAGTTTTGACACTCTGATATTTTCTGTTTCTTTCCTTTTCATGCAAGACGTGTGAGAAGGAAGATGATCATGGAAGATTTTAACATTAGAAACATTCTTTTTAGATGATTCTCTGCTGAGATTATATATTATTGATGGAACTTTATCAATTATCGTAGAGGCCCCCAATTAAAAGGGAGGAGAAAAACCAATAACTAACTTTAATGAATTTGAGATATGATATCGATGAACATGACATAAATTGAACTGGTCTCATTAACTAAGTTGGTTAAGCGGTTGCCCCGTATAGGCAGAGGTCCTGGGTTCGAGTCCCAGAGTCCCGACTGAAATATTTTTATTTTCTGTCGGTTTTTCCGTTTTCATGTTTCATTTGGGTTATGTTAATATTATTTTCTACAATGAATAAATATGAGGTTTTTAAATCTCAATAAAAATAATTAATAATTAAAAATTCAATAACTAACTAATCAGACAAATTTCTCGCAGAAATGGCAAGGAAAGATTGAACGCCAGTCATCTCTGTCTTGGTACACACTCATTGCTTCATTCAAATTCATACATACCCTTCAGTAACACCGTTTCTTGACACGATCTCACTTAAATTTTTGATTAATTTTATTGTGCTATGTCTTCTTGGAGCCTACCTGACTACTCGATACGCGCAACAATAACTAATAACATTTTTGATGAGAATAAGATTCGTAGGTTAGCAAAATATGTTTCATGTATTATTCATGTCTTTGACCCTATATTATACAAGTGAGTCTTAAATAATGTAATAATCATCATGTGAGAAAAAAATCACAGTTGTGCTGGTAAAATAACAAGAATTTCGCTGTCCGAAATGACCGCTGATTGTAATAATTGAGGAAACGATTTGACAAAATTACCCTCGAATGTACCAACACATTAACGCATAGAACAACGAATATATTGTCCGCATTGTTCACACATACAAAATAATACTATATTATGAATAAGTAACTAGTCACTGCAAAAATAAATAGAAAAAATAATTCATCATTGAAGCGTGTTTGAAAATAAAACAAAGCCATAAAAAAACAGTGTTATTCTAATTGCTGTACAACGTGTCAGCAGAATCGCAATGTCCTTGTTCAGATGTCAAAGGGGTAACCCATTCTTATTAGATTGCAGATATAATGCCACAGATTATTAAAGGTACTTAATGTTTTGAGATCATTGCTAATCTATAATATAATTATATCATATTTAGTAGTATTGCGTACTGTTGCGTTAAGAACTCACCTCCGGAGCTTGGAAACCTCTTTGAAAAAAAATTGCTTTGTTAAAAAAAGGTATTTCTTTTCATAATATGTTCCTCCCTCTATACGGATGGATTTTAAATGAAGGTCACATGAGTACTTGACATTGATGCCGAAAGGGTGCAAACAATATTTTCCCCAAGTTCCACGAGTCTCAACGTTTTTTCGACGGCGCACTCGAGTCTGTATGACTTGCCAGCTTTTTGTTTGCCCTCTT
>JAHDVE020002624.1:0-19794 GCA_022606495.2 Halesus radiatus
ATTGATTTTATATTGATTTAACATTATTTTCTTAATTGATTTTATATTGATTTAACATTATTTTCTTAATTGATTTAATATTGATTTAACATGATTTTCTTAATTGATTTTGTATTGATTTAACATTATTTTCTTAATTGATTTTATATTGATTTAACATTATTTTCTTAATTGATTTTATATTGATTTAACATTATTTTCTTAACTGATTTTATATTGATTTAACATTATTTTCTTAATTGATTTTATATTGATTTAACATTAGTTTCTTAATTGATTTTATATTGATTTTACATTATTTTCTTAATTGATTTTATTTTGATTTTACATTATTTTCTTAACTGATTTTATATTGATTTTACATTATTTTCTTAATTGATTTTTTACTGATTTTAAATTATTTTTTCTAATTGTTTTCATATTGATTTTACATCGGTTTTATGTTGATTTTATATTGATATTATGCAAAAAAAATTATCGCGCTAGTAGGCTGAAAATTACAATATTGTTATACAGTTGTGTTAACAATTTGTTATAGTAACAATAGTAGAGCAAATGGATGAAATAAGTAAATAAAATAAGTCACAAAGCATGAGGAATGAGTTAAACACACTTCTTAAAAATAAAAAAAATACTTTCAAATTAAATATATAAAGAGAACATACATGTATAATAAAAAAAAAGTTCATTTATTTTATATTGAAATCTTATTGAATTTATATTGAACACGTATTGGATTCACGTTGAATATATACTGAATTCTGTAACATTAACACATAAACATTCTCATTTATCATTTTCATGTAACACTTTCATGCAACATTATTATGTAAACATGTGATCCTAATAGGTACACCCCTCTTCTCGACATTGCTTAAAAAAAAGCGCAGTATTGTTATGAATTAAAAAAATGTATTCATTTTCAATAACAAAAAATAACAAATAAAAAGTTATTTAATTCATATTGAATTTGGATTGAATTCATATTTAATATTTATTGAATTTATGTGATAATATTAACAATTTAACAAATTACAAGTACAGTCGACCAATGTAATAAAATTTGTTTCTCTCATAGAAAATATTTCTAAATTGCGAAATATATTAGTGAAGCGGTGACTGTAGTATAGAACTGTCAGATAATAAAATAAACAAAATTGTAAACATTAAATTGTACTTAACAAGCACAAAAATTCTGTAAAATTTGCTTCAGGAGACATGGAAAATTAAAGTATTCACGTACCTCGATTTATTCCGTGGTATGTCTTCCCCCTGCTCCACTTCAAAGACAGGTATCACAAATGCCAATCTCCACTTGGGTAAAAGTCCATAGTGTCCGTTGATCTTCTGCCTTTTCACCATTCCGGTGAACTTTGTCGCTAAGCCATCACTCGGTATCAGTTCCACATCGGACACCAGATTGTACCGAGTTTCGGAAGCCTTTCGAGCCACGTTCCTGGCAACATTCACTGGGTAGACCAAACCGTGTCTAGATCTGAACGTCCTGGTTTCTCCCATATTCGGGGTGGAGCAGTCCTTGAAGTCGATGTTAATGAAATGCTTGAAATTGTGGAGTGTCCGTGGTTTAACGGGCGCTGCATTTAACGAT
The DNA here is from genome assembly GCA_022606495.2 of Halesus radiatus. Taxonomy (NCBI): domain Eukaryota; kingdom Metazoa; phylum Arthropoda; class Insecta; order Trichoptera; family Limnephilidae; genus Halesus; species Halesus radiatus. Next base: position 1,610 of record JAHDVE020002624.1, read on the forward strand.
ATGTTCTTTGATACACTGTCGACTTTCTTATTCTGTTCAGTCACTTCTGGATCTTTTTTAAGAAGTACTTTTCTTAAGCCGTGTTCAGTTTGGTTTCGAAGTTTAGGGGGAACTTTGGTTGTGATGCTCTTTACTTTCTTTGGATGGTTCAAAAGAATCGGCATGTCTGTCACAGGATACAGAAGATGGACTGCAACTTTAGCCATGCCATCGTAGCAGCGACAAAGCTGGGTGAACAGTTTCATTGTAATGTCCAAGTCGTAATTTGGCACGAAGGCTGTGACGCTTATGGGACCATCCCAGAATCTTGCAATCTCAACTATGTGGTAGAGAAAGTCGGGAGTAACGTGGGTGGCGTAGGTTACTTTCTCCATGGTATAAGATGAATCAAACATACTCCTTTCGATAGCATTGTAGATTACCCTATAGGGGCTTTTCTTTCCAAGTTGTGGAGTCCCAGAAATTGGAACAAGTTGCCAATCCAACTTCTTTGGTAGTCCATAGTTGAATCGACAGAACGTATTATTTAAAGGGTAGGTTCCTTTCATAAAGAATCCTGGCTGATCTTTTTCCAGTTTTTTATTTTCATGAACCAAAAGATCGTCCGCATTCTCCAAGTCTGGTGGGGGTGTTTCAAGCGTGTATATGAGCATCTTTATGGAGAGATACAGGCTTATAAACAAGCTCAGGAAGGCGAGAAACCTCATCATGGTCTTTCCAGTATTGTTGAGAAAGCACTTCATGATGTCGATTCGTCTCTGCCTACCGTCCTCGTATGCCACAACTTGAATCTTCATAGCTATCGTCATGCACGCTTCTTAGTATCTTAGGTTCCTGAAAAAAATATCAAAATCAAAATATAATCCGCTTGATATTCTTTAATGTGATACCGCACAAGAGATCAAACTGTTTGTGTTGGAGATCAGTGGAATTATTCAAAAGAGAAATCTTTTTCAATGTTATTATTAATTGTTTTTGTGTTTAATTCGTACAACTTCATTTCATTTTTTTTTTAATTTAATGAAAATCAGATTTAATAATATTATTATTAAATTTGCTTTGCATTAAATAAAAAAAAAATTAAATGTTGATATATATTTCGAAAAAAACCGAATTTTGTGTTTAAACTGCATTGAGGCAGACAATAAAACTACCATTTTTTTTAATTTTATTTAACACGATAAAAACCACCACTTTGTATCAGAAACAATCAAGAAGTTGAAATTAAATATAACACAGCGATAATAAGAAACGTTTTTCGCATCCATCATAATAAAACAACACGTTTAAAATGGTACAAAAATAGCACGTTATTTAGAACGTTTCAATTTATAAAGTAAGTGCATTTTGAAAATAACTTGATTAATATATTATAAAAAGAAATTTGTTTACAATACTGTGTTTAATATATAAATATCTACATGTTTCAGAAGTAAAGCTTCCCCCATTAGAATGAACAGTATAAATAAGATTACGATTAAGAATTACTTTGTATTCACCACTTTATTAATATACACTGATATCAACATGTTTAGAAAGCAATGTTTTCATCATCAGGAATATATATAATACATGTATATTATTATTATTTATTGCAAGATTACATAAGGTTTGATAAGATTAGATATTGTTCATCCTGATGAGGGAAGCTTTGCTTCTGAAAGATGTAGATATTTATATATTAAAAACAGTGGTATAAATAAAGTTATTGTTTTTAATTATATGAAAAATAACTTAATTATTTATATTATTATAACACGTTAAAAATCAATCATCAAAACGATAACATAAGCACTAGAAAAATCCAGAACAAGGATCGTTCATACGCGTAACACCCGATATTTGCATTTTTGGGTATTTAAGTAATTACTTAATTAAATTTGCAGTTTCTTCGGTTACTTTTATTTAATTATCACAACAAATCAGATTACATACCAAAAACAAACTCAAACCAGGCATTTGCTGGACATGATTTAAGATAAAATGAGAGGCGAGATTCACGTAGGCCGGTATGCCGATGACTGGAAAAGTACTCCCCGATGCCCCGTGAAGTATTGATTCTGTCTATATGCGTTTGTGCATTGAATTGTACTTAGTTTCCTGGAATCCCCGGGACAAAGGTCATTCAAATTTACCGGGATAACAACGTTAAAAATATGCGAAAAATTTTAATAAAAAAATTATATTGCAGAAAACGTGCATGATAAAAGCAATTGAAATGATTATTTACCTTTCGTTTTAATGCATCTCTTTTTTCTGATACCGACTCAGATGAAAGCACATTAAACTGCGTTAAAATCACGGCATACGATGTTGTTGTTAACCTCCTGTATTAACATAACCTTACATCTTGTGACGTGTATAAAAGCTTTGATTAATCGGCTTTCTGACGAGAAAATCACGCGTACACACACAATACTAAAACACTTTAACTCATCAACAAATAAGTTGACTAATAATAATTGCGTGCCGCCTTGTTGCGATTTGCGTTGATTTATGCTATATTTACGTTTGAGGGAAAGCTCCCGAAAGCGACACTAGCGCCACTGTGGTAGAGCTTTGAAAACACAAAATCAATAATGTGATATTACCCTGGTTTCCTAGGACAACTATTCTGGAACTTAATTCAACTTGCAGATAGCCTTTAGACTGATGTCCTAGAATATTCCGACTGCAGATTTAAAACTTTTCAATATTTAATATTGAAATCTTTTGGGGTACAATGTGTACTTTAGTTCGTCAATGCATTTACCTACCACGTAAATTCCATTGGTTAGGTTTATGGTGTGAGGCGATTGATGGTTACGGAAGGAATGCAACATCGCTGAATATAAAGCAAACTATTTTTTAATTAATCAGATGAGATGAGATGATTTACGGGTATAACAAAATTACGTTTTTTTTAAACTGCTTTTGAAGAGCGTTGTTAGTAAGGATAGACCGAATTAAACAAAAAGTCAATAAGGAACTCCACTTCATATTTTCTTGAATAGTTTTGGGGATGTTATGCGGTGTTGCGCTTCCTCCATCTTTAGCCAACGTTTCGTACAGCATTACAGTATCCATCATTAGGGCAAGTGTGTAGATTGTAGTGTAGTATGTATTTATATATGTAGAGGTGATACCATGGTGCGCACGTTAATCTTCTAAGGGCCGGTATTAAATGTAATAATCATTATTAGTATAATTATTAATGTGGTTTCCGGCGTTGAGTTTTGGTGTAGCCGTCAAGTACCGGATACCTAGAACTATTAAGCCCAGCTTCATCGTTCCTATTAACATTAATTTGCTTTTTGTGATTTTCAATTGCTTCCGTAATTAGACTTGCTCGATACTTTTTTTAAAATTTATTTATTTACTTATTTATTTATTTTATTATTTAAACGCCCGGGGGAGGGGGGGTTTTAGAAAAAAATACGTCCATTTTAAATCACATTAAAAATAAATATAGAAAAAATGCACAAAAGTTAATTACACTTGAAATGAGAAAGAAAAAAAAACTGCACCAAAGCTAAAAATACTCGTACGCCGAAATATAAAGGAACAGAAAAAATGAATAATACAATATCCACAAAGTCAATATTAATATTAATAACAAATAAGTAAATAATGTAAAAAGTTGTAATTAACAATAATTTTTAAGCCAGGTAGAAATAATTCGATCATACTTTTTTTGAAGTTATAGATTCTTGTCAAATACATCCAAATCATTTAAGTATTTGTTATCACGACTGTGTAAGTGTTGAATTGGGGAATGAAAACTATAGTTGGAAGGAGACATACGTGTGTAAAATGTTAATGTTAGTTTTGTAGTTCGTATAGGTATGTTAAATACAGGAGTTCAGAACAATCGAATTAACAATTTAATAATTCTAATAAAAAGTTGGAATATTTAATACGATTTAGGTATTCCCAGTACTTCGGCAATAAATCCAAAGTAATGGCCGGTCTCAATTAAGTGCTGGGCAATTACCGATTTGTCTGGATAGCCGAGTTTGCATGCTCGTAAGTGTTCTGAGATGATCCGTTCTGTCTGATTTACATACACCTAGTAACATCCTGAGGAGCCTTTTTACAGCAGTTTTGCAGTTTATACACTCCATCTGTGGCAAGATGAAACGTGGCTTTTGCCTTATCGGCTTATCAGCGTTCCGGTTTTCTAGTCCATGGGTTTAATTTTTTTTATAGTATTGCCGTTCGAACTTAAATATTTACAAGTATTTATTTTATTTCTTTAATTTCGTTTTCATAGTTAAAATAATTGTTAAAGTTTTAATTTTTCAACGCCCATAGCCACAAAAACAATGGCTGGTTGGGTATAACGTTACAGGGCTATCGAATTTTCTATATTAAGATTAAGTAAAATCCCAGATAACGTAACTGAATATAAGATTATTTCCTGTCGTAGACTCGCATTACACTATACTCGATTTTGTAAGGAAACATTTAAATTTTTTTAATTTATATAACTTATTGAATATTATAAACACCATTGTAATATATGTTTAATCGTTGAAGATAATATTAAGAACTCCAAAATCGATACATGAAACCGAAAAGACACAGAAAATAATCTATGTATTCTTTATTCTATGGTTCTAGTAATGAAATAATAAATTTTAAAAAAAACTGTTCAATCTCAAAATAAGTGTGCAAAATGACAATTTATAATATAAAATAATAATAATAAGATAGCTATTATATGTACGATAGGAATAATATGTAATATAGGAATAATATCTAAGGTGTATAAATAATATAATGTAATATTAAGTAATATGATATATAATATACGTATTATAATAGGTTAAGAGTAATATGTATGTATGTAGTTAATTAATATAATATGTATGTATGTAGTTAATTAATATAATATGTATGTATGTAGTTAATTAATATAATATGTTTGTATGTAGTTAATCAATATAATCTACATCTCCCCAATAACAGATCCGCAAGAAACCTATCAAATGCTTACAAAATAAATTATCAAAAATTAAATAACACACTTAAAACTTGTAAATTTACCCATTCGTCTGACGATGTAAACAAAAATTATAATAACTTCGCTGACTATCTCCAAAATGTTATGAATTCGTGTAAAACAAAACTAAAAACTAATATAGGAGACAAAAGACCTAACAATACTCCATGGTTTGATGCAGAACTTGATAGGCTGATTAAAAAACGAAATAGCATATTTAAACTTTGGAAACGAAATCAAGGAAGTATTCCTTTGACAACAGAAAAAAATAAAGCTCGTAATACTGTCACCAACTATAGAAGATATATTAAAACTAAGTAATATACGAATTTGCTTAATGAAAACATGAATAAGCCACAACGAACATGGAAAACAATTAACTCCATTATATCAAATAGCTCCCGAAACCCAACAATAGCTTGTAAATTGCTAGTCATAAATGACGAAGAAGTAAAAGAACCAAAGGAGATTGCAACCGCATTCAACACATATTTTCTCTCAGTTGGGGAGAGTCTAGCATCAGTCATAAAAACTTCAAAAACTGATTTAAATACCATCTACACGGCACCTCAAGCAAAACAATCTTTTAACATGATCAGGACAAATAACACAGAAATCTGACGGATCATATCCAACCTCAAATCTAAAGCGGCAGCTGGTTCCGATGGTATAACCTCTCTCCTTCTCAAAAACTGCAAGGAGGAACTGGTGGATGACCTCGTATTCTTAATAAATCTCTCTCTGTCAAAAGGTATCTTTCCAGACAAACTAAAAGTTGCAAAAATTATTCCTATACATAAAGACGAATGTAAAAAAATGTCCAAAATTATCGTCCAATCTCTATACTTCCAGCTATCTCCAAAATTTTTGAATGTGTCATCAAAGAAAGACTATTGAAATATCTCGAACAAAACAAAATTCTCACCTCAAAACAATACGGTTTCAGACGACGATCTAACACTAAATGTGCAGCTTTCGATTTCATATCAAATCTGCAGAAACATATTGACCATGGAGATTTTACAGCGGCAATATTTATTGATCTAAAGAAGGCGTTTGACACGGTGGACCATAACGTATTGATCGAAAAACTGAAACATTTGGGTATTGTTGGTACTCCTCTGGAACTTTTCAGATCTTACCTATCAAATCGCTTTTCGGCAGTAGAACTGGGTGGAGAAATGAGTGAATTGGGTGAAATAACATGTGGAGTGCCACAGGGATCAATTCTTGGACCGTTGCTATTTCTAATATATGTTAATGACATAACAAAGTGGGGCATTAAAGGAACTCTTCAACTTTATGCGGACGATACTGTAATTTTTTATAACAAAAAAAACCTAGCGGAACTTGAAATGGAAATGAATGCCGATGTTTCCCATCTCACAACCTGGTTGAGAATAAATAAACTGACCCTTAACGTAAAAAAAAACGCATTATTTACTATTCGGCAACAAGAAAAATTCCAGCCTCGATATCAAAATTGGTGACAACTGCCTCGAAAAGAAAACGACAACAAAATATTTGGGCCTTATAGTAGATTCTCAACTCTCGTGGGATCTCCACATAAATCATGTAAAGGAGAAAATTACCCCCATAACTGGTGTGCTATATAGACTTCAAGGATTACTACCCATTCCGTTACTAACTGCAGTATATTACGCCATGGTACATTCACACATTTCCTATCTCTGCTGTATCTGGGGCTTTGCCTCGAAGAAATTGATTGCTGATCTGCAGGTGGTTCAAAACCGAGCCCTCAGAAATGTTTTTGGACTTCCATGGGACACTCATGTCAGGGACATCTACTCAGTTTCCGGTATCCTTCCAATCACGATCCTTCCTAAGTATGAAATCACCAGCACCATCCTACAAATTACTCAACAATCAACTCACACTAACGTCAAGCCACTTTACAATCAAGACATCCACAACCACAATACTCGAAATAACAATAAAATCCGCATTCCTCAAACACACACTACAAAATATGGAATAAAATCTTTAAACTACATTGCCTACACACTTTATAATTCGCTTCCAGATATGTACAAAACCATCCAGAAAAATAAAAAATCCCAAAATGATGGTATAAAGGAATACTTTTTAAGGATAGTTAAAAATGAAAATCAGTAAATCCATATTTGTATATTTTGTTATTCCCTTATATGTTTTCTCTTGTGTGTTGTTCTATTTAACTTGGCCTTATAAAATTATTTCTGTTTGTATGTGAAACTTGTATTTTTGATATTTTGCTGTCAATGTAAAATTGTATGTACTATCTTCTACTTATGTATTGTAAATTCCTCCCGTCCTAAAATGAGTTTTGAAACTCATCGGGATTGCTTTAGCAAGAAATAAATATATTAAAAAAAAAAAAAAATAATATGTATGTGTGTAGTTAAATAATATAATATGTATGTGTGTAGTTAAATAATATAATATGTAAGTATGTAGATAATTAATATGTAGTTAATTAATACAATATAATATGAATGTATGTAGTTAATTAATATAATATGTATGTACGTAGTTAATTAATATAATATGTATGTACGTATGTAGTTAATTAATATATTATGTATGTATGTAGTTAATTAATATAATATGTATTTATGAAGTTAATTAATATAATATGTATGTATGTAGTTAATTAATATAATATGTTTGTATGTAGTTAATTAATATAATATGTTTGTATGTAGTTAATTAATGTAAATATGTATGTGTGTAGTTAAATAATATAATATGTAAGTATGGAGATAATTAATATAATAGGTATGTATGTAGTTAATTAATATAATATAATATGAATGTATGTAGTTAATTAATATAATATGTATGCATTTAGTTAATTGATATAATATGTATCTATGTACTAAATTAATATAATATGTATGTATTTAAGTTAAGAAAGTGGAATAATTATGTATTATATTTCTTTTAACTTAATAAATAATAAAATAACAAAAAATAAAATAACAAAAAAAATAATAAAATAGCAATACGCCTCTTTATGTGCCTATCAACAATTTACAAGCACTAATTTGTTGTAATTCGATGTCTAAAGAATAATACAAAAATCAGTCTTGTTGTTGCAAATTACAATATGCTTATTTACGAGAAAAATTGATAGAAAATTCTCTAAGAAGGCACGCTAACGATGATTCTATGTGACAAATTACAGAGCAGAGGAATAATAACGGAGAAGATACAAGAGAAATGTTTTCTGATAGATGAAACATTTCTAAAACCTCCTCCATTTTTTCATGGTAATCCATGGGTTGATTATGTGGGTACCATACAAGAGACCCAATTGCCTGCAGCCAGTAAGTCTGACGTCCCCATATAGGAATTCCATTATATTTATTAAACAGTTGGCCTTTTATTTTTAATTTCAGTATTTTCTTTTTTTTTCAAGTTCGTTTTCACAGTTAATTTAATTTTCGAAGTTTATTTTTTTAAAGCCTCCCAAAATGACCGAAATCCGAGCGTGAACCGCGTGCACACAAGCTTCATTCGGTCACGCGGATTGAATTTAAATAGAAAGAATTTAAGCGCGAACAAACATGTCATGTGGTTCCAATGATACCAACTAAACAAGGTGTTTTTATAAGATGTTTTTTTTTTTACTTTTCTCTAACGATTTATAAATTTTGCCTATAATTAGATATAATAAAAGTTGTATATTCAGAATCGACGTTTGTTGATCCATATGAATATGTATATCGTTTTTAAGCCATAATAGTTTGTTCCGGTATTCTTCATTCAGGTATGATAATAATGATTTTTAGATGGTTTTTATAGCACTATTTTCGGGAAAATCACCTCAAAGGCAACGAATTCGTTAGTCTTAATAACGCACGTCATGTTTTTTGTTGTTAAATCCATGAAAAATTGTAATGTTTATTTTATTGATTCATATTAAATATAATTATAAGTAATGTGGGCCTCACTGGGAGCTCTACCCGCACTGCGGCCTTTATTTTACAGTTGTATATAATTTATCGACCTCCGTGGATGAGAAGTAAGGTCCAGGAGGTCGCGGTTTGAATCCCAGATAGTAAAACGACAGTGGGTAAATTTTATTTGTATTAAATATTATTGTTTAATTTATTCTATCCTTACTAACAACGCTCTTCGAAAGCAGTTTTACAAAATGGTAATTTTTTTATACCCATAAATGGTAAATGCTTTGATTCATATCATTAAATAAAAATAGTTTGGTTTTTATTCAGCGATGTAGTATTCCTCCATCAATCTCCTCTCACCATAAACCTAACCGATGGAATTTACGTGGTAGGTAAATGCATTGACGAACTAAAGTTTTAAGATTGTAATGTATTACCTCTACCTCTACTCCTATCCCTACCCCTACCCCTACCCCTACCCCTACCCCTACCCTTACCCTTACCCTTACCCTTACCCTACTCCTATCCCTACCCCTACCCCTACCCCTACCCCTACCCCTAATCCTTACCCTACCCCTACACCCACTTACTGCCCAATAATTTTTTCTTATGTTGACCGCCAAGTGTGTAAACTTTCATCAAGAAGTACCTAGTAATCCTTCATTAAAATTGATACGAGTATTATAAGTGTGCTGTAGTCTATTTGTATTATATATAAGGTTATTAATGTGCTGAAATATAATTTTGTACCACAGAATTGATCTTACTGAAAGAATTTTGAGACTGGTAAAAGCATGGAATATTATGCCTTTGTTCGTTAACCAATGAATTTTGCACTGATTGAACATGATTGACGTTTGTTTACAGGAAAGTCCCCAGGCTGTAATTCTATACCTTATATTGTTAAACTTACAAAAACAATTTATTCCATTTCATATTTCGTTTGTACACCCACCACCAAACAATTCGTCTGAATATTTAAAGCATCAGATGCTAAAAGCATTATTTTCTAAAATATTTGAATTAGCGCCATCTGGAAGTACGTACCACGTTTCGTTTAACCTTATCCCAGAGTGGAAGATACTCTCAGTATCGACCTGGTGAAAGACCACCATTCAGAATTGAAACGTTGCTTGAAATGGATTTTACCCGTGTTTGGTGACCAGATCTGAATAGCCAGGTATTTCTTCACCTTCTTCTTTCCCTTCTCCTTTTCGCCCACAATACCTTGAGCCTTACAACATTCCCCAATTGGGGATGCCGTAGACGCACTGGCTCCAGACAGTTAGGAGCAATCGGGACTCTTGTGAGGTATTCATATAAAATAAAAATAAAAAAAAACGTAAGGGGTGGAAAAGGGAGATGGGAATGGTTTATCAAAATCTTATGTAGATAGTGACCTTCCTCTTGTTTTGAAGGTCAAGTGTGCAAAATTTTATTAAGCTCGGAATAAATCTCTAGATTTGTATACAAAACAAACAAACAACCAAGGTACCAAAATAACAATAATTATTTTCAAACAGCTATGGTATCCGACGTTTCCGGGGGTTATTAATAGTTTGGAATAGTTTTATTGTCCCTAACCTTACCCCTAATCCTTTCCCTACTCCTAATCCTACTCCCTACCCATACCCAGTAATGGTCCTCTTATTTTTAGCTGTTTGTGCTTTTATAAATCTCATGTAGACAGTGACCATTTCAACAAGCTAGGAATAATACTGTAGATTTATATACAAAAGAAACATACACCGTCTGCCCGGGATATTCATCTTTATATAATAGAAGATAGAAGATAGAAGATAGAAGATAGAAGATAGAAGATAGAAGATAGAAGATAGAAGATAGAAGATAGAAGATAGAAGATAGAAGATAGAAGATAGAAGATAGAAGATAGAAGATAGATAGAAGATAGAAGATAGAAGATAGAAGATAGAAGATAGAAGATAGAAGATAGAAGATAGAAGATAGAAGATAGAAGATAGAAGATAGAAGATAGAAGATAGAAGATAGAAGATAGAAGATAGAAGATAGAAGATAGAAGATGAAGATAGAAGATAGAAGATATAGAAGATAGAAGATAGAAGATAGAAGATAGAAGATAGAAGATAGAAGATAGAAGATAGAAGATAGAGATAGAAGATAGAAGATAGAAGATAGAAGATAGAAAGATAGAAGATAGAAGATAGAAGATAGAAGATGAAGATAGAAGATGAAATAGAAGATAGAAGATAGAAGATAGAAGATAGAGAAGATAGAAGATAGAAGATAGAAGATAGAAGATAGAAGATAGAAGATGGAAGATAGAAGATAAAAGATAGAAGATAGAAGATAGAAGATAGAAGATAGAAGATAGAAGATAGAAGATAGAAGATAGAAGATAGAAGATAGAAGATAGAAGATAGAAGATAGAAGATAGAAGAGAGAAGATAGAAGATAGAAGATAGAAGATAGAAGATAGAAGATAGAAGATAGAAGATAGAAGATAGAAGATAGAAGATAGAAGATAGAAGATAGAAGATAGAAGATAGAAGATAGAAGATAGAAGATAGAATGAAGATGAAGATAGAAGATGAAGATAGAAGATGAAGATAGAAGATAGAAGATAGAAGATAGAAGATAGAAGATAGAAGATAGAAGATGATAGAAGATGAAGATAGAAGATAGAAGATAAGAGAGATAGAAGATAGAAGATAGAAAGATAGAAGATAGAAGATATTAGAAGATAGAAGATAGAAGATAGAAGATAGAAGATAGAAGATATAGGTACTAATGTGAGAGAGAAAGTATATTAAACAGATTTTTCTTTTTTTTTTAAATGTAGATATATATTAATATTTCGTTCGGTTCAACACGGTTTTCTACTAAACGATTTAAAAAAAAATAATTATTTTGTATTTGAATTAATCTAATTTTAATTTTCATGGACTTTGTTCCGATATTAGATAGATTTTGTTTTTTTCATTCTTATTGGTTTTTAATTGGTTCAGATAGTATCGAAACGAATATTCACTTATCAAAATCCAACCGGAAACTAATTTAGATGTGAATCAAAAAATCATTTAGCCTCGACCACCATTTTGGAATGATCATTTTAAAGTACGAATGTTATATGAAAGTCGTTCTTATTCAATTAAAATTACATTACGTTGGTCAATAACGTTATGTACATATATTGAAAATTAGTTTTGCTCAAATCAGTTAGGGTTCATCGTGTATATGTTAAATAACAATATAATCGACCATTATTGTTATTAAAAAATGATGCATGATGTCAGTGTCTATGAAACACTCAATCGGGCCTAATAAAGGTTTACTGCATTATAAACACGTATTACAGCATCATAATAATTATAAACCTATTACACACCCATTGTGCTGTAACTACCTACTTACATAGTCTCTGCCTTCTTACTTCCTTTATACTTATATTATTATATTATGTACTAGTCACTTGATATCCTCTTTATTCAATCTGCAGTTTTTACGTAACCACGGGTAAAACTGTTACTCATTACGCTGTAACTACATACTTACATTGTACCTACTTACTTCTTTTACACTATAATTATTATTTCATGTACTGTATTATTATGCTCCTCTGTATAACTATGTTATAAATGTACCAACATGTAAAAGCCTTCAAGGCGTGAATAAATAAATAAATTCGATTTTTAATTATTAATTATTTTTATTGAGATTTAAAAACCTCATTTTAATATTTAATCATTGAAGAAAATAATATTAGCATAACCTAAATGAAATATGAAAACGGAAAAAATGACAGAAAATAAAAAGATTTCAGTCGCCTATGGAACTCGAACCCAGGTCTAATTAATTAATATATTAATTAATACATTCAATTTTTAATTTAATATTCAATTTTTAATAATTAAAAATTGAATGTATTCTTTAGACTTTAATTAAAAAAAGTCAATGGATGTCTCATATTAATAAAAAATCGGATATTAATCCGAAGACACTGTCTAGTTTGCAATTGTGTTCCGTAGGAACTTCGTAATCGTTATAAAGATACCTGCCAATAATATGGGATAAAAAATGGAGAATAATATTAACAAATCTTGAATTTGAAATATGATATCGACGAAGATGGCATAAATTGAACTGGTCTCTTCAGATAAGTTGGTTAAGCGGTTGCCCCAGAGAGGCAGAGGACCTGGGTTCGAGTCCCGGATGCGACTGAAATCTTTTTATTTTCTGTATTTTTTTTTCCGTTTTCATATTTCATTTGAGTTATATTAATATTATTTTCTTTAATGATTAAATAAACAAATAATTATTGTTTGTTGCATATTTTACAATCCAACTCTTTGAATTTTGTAATAATTGTAATAATATATTGTATATCTGTCTTATACAGGGTGGCGCAAAACTACCGTTATGGTTTGGAATGAAATGGCATAATCAAGCCGTTGTTGGTAGTTTATCGGCTTCAATTCTTGCACAAGCTGAACCTTATACGGGAACATGTGCAATGTAGCCAAAATCCTCTGAACGTACCTCCGCGATAGCCCCAGTTGTGCCGAACGTCTTCTTGTTGATGTTTCTGGACTGTCCTGCACACCATCCACAACACGTTGGATATTTTCTTCCGTGTGGACCGTACGTGGTCTTCCGGTACATGGAAGGTGTCTTACTGTACCATGTTGTCAAAAAATTGCAACCAGGCGGTTTATTGCTGAAGGTCCAGTACGCACATTAAAAAAACGACGATAAGCACGCTGCGTCAAAAATTTTTTTTTATTTTTTTTTATATATTTATTTCTTGCTAAAGCAATCCCGATGAGTTTCAAAACTCATTTTAGGACGGGAGGAATTTACAATACATAAGTAGGAGATAGTACATACAATTTTACATTGACAGCAAAATATCAAAAATAGAAGTTTCACATACAGACAGAAATAATTTTATAAGGCCAAGTTAAATAGAACAACACACAAGAGAAAACATATAAGGGAACAACAAAATATACAAATATGGATTTACTGATTTTCATTTTTAAATATCCTTAAAAAGTATTCCTTTATACCATCATTTTGGGATTTTTTATTTTTCTGGATGGTTTTGTACATATCTGGAAGCGAATTATAAAGTGTGTAGGCAATGTAGTTTAAAGATTTTATTCCATATTTTGTAGTGTGTGTTTGAGGAATGCGGATTTTATTGTTATTTCGAGTATTGTGGTTGTGGATGTCTTGATTGTAAAGTGGCTTGACGTTAGTGTGAGTTGATTGTTGAGTAATTTGTAGGATGGTGCTGGTGATTTCATACTTAGGAAGGATCGTGATTGAAAGGATACCGGAAACTGAGTAGATGTCCCTGACATGAGTGTCCCATGGAAGTCCAAAAACATTTCTGAGGGCTCGGTTTTGAACCACCTGCAGATCAGCAATCAATTTCTTCGAGGCAAAGCCCCAGATACAGCAGAGATAGGAAATGTGTGAATGTACCATGGCGTAATATACTGCAGTTAGTAACGGAATGGGTAGTAATCCTTGAAGTCTATATAGCACACCAGTTATGGGGGTAATTTTCTCCTTTACATGATTTATGTGGAGATCCCACGAGAGTTGAGAATCTACTATAAGGCCCAAATATTTTGTTGTCGTTTTCTTTTCGAGGCAGTTGTCACCAATTTTGATATCGAGGCTGGAATTTTTCTTGTTGCCGAATAGTAAATAATGCGTTTTTTTACGTTAAGGGTCAGTTTATTTATTCTCAACCAGGTTGTGAGATGGGAAACATCGGCATTCATTTCCATTTCGAGTTCCGCTAGGTTTTTTTTGTTATAAAAATTACAGTATCGTCCGCATAAAGTTGAAGAGTTCCTTTAATGCCCCACTTTGTTATGTCATTAACATATATTAGAAATAGCAACGGTCCAAGAATTGATCCCTGTGGCACTCCACATGTTATTTCATCCAATTCACTCATTTCTCCACCCAGTTTTACTGCCGAAAAGCGATTTGATAGGTAAGATCTGAAAAGTTCCAGAGGAGTACCAACAATAATTGACCGTTGATTTTCAAAATAAAATTCAACAATTGTTGATCGCTGTTCTGTTCTGTTGTGACAATTGTAAAATTGACCGTTGATTTTCAAAATAAAATTCAACAATTGTTGATCGCTGTTCTGTTCTGTTGTGTAGTGTTCCATTTCAAATTCCCCAAGTTTTCTTCACAAAATGCTGAAATAAAAATAAAAAATATAAATAAATTTAAAAAGTTATTAAACATTCAAAGCATAACGGTAGTTTTACGCCACCATGTAGGACTTTTTTTTAACAAACACTTTTTACAGCTTCGACTCAATATCATTGAACTAGAGACATCTATGAAAGAAAAAAGATACTTCCAATCAACGAATCATTGCTTACAGACCAAAAACATTATTTTAAAATCATCTTTATAATTTACAACTTTATGTTAGAAATTCTTCAATTATTTTACGCCTTTGTATTGTATTTAATTGTAATCTCTTCAGATTTATTATTATTTCTCTCTATTTTTCTTTCTTTGAAATAATCATAAATTACATGATTATCTTACTTGTGTTACGAGTTTTTTTTTAATTGCACCGTTCTCACTTACGTGTGAGCAATCTATTAAATCCTTAAACCCTGTAAAATAAATAAGTAGCAAAACGTTTGCACACCTAGCGGGAAAATTCCGAACTAACGAACGTAATGATAAAGCAGATTCAACAAAAGCAGTTTTTCTTTCATACGTTTTTATACATGGGCGCCTCCTGTTCGAACTGAACGGAACTATCGCTTTAGGCGGCAACAGTTCGGCGGCCTCAGGTAAATTTCAATTCAAATACGAAATTGACGTTTGCAAGAGGCGGTCGTCGCGTTTTGTTTTCAACAATGTAATATTGTCGAAGTAAATACGTTCGTAAACAAATTTGGTAATCGGGCAACCATGTTCTTTGATTCATCCGCAGATCATTATTTTGCAAGTACTCTTCTTGAAAGCGGATTCATGCTTCATCGGGCATATTGTTATGGAGTTTAAAAGTGAAAATTTATCCAATACGTGTTGTATTTTAACGTTTTTTTAAATCTAACCTCAAATAATACGTTTTTGTTTCAGTGTGATACAGTTTTTCTATTGTTTTTTTTTGTTTGTGTGAAATTAAAACAGTTTTTGCGTTATTAGTATGCTAATTGTGTTTAAATTATGCAGTCGACTCACGAAGACGATTTAAAGGTGAGTGTATTTTAAGAAATTTATTCACACCACACGATTTTAACGATATCGTTATTTTACGATGTGTTTTTGTACAATAATAATGGGTTTTCTCTAATAAACCCTCGAGAAATATTTGACATTCTGTTTAATACGGAGCAGAGGTTTAATTGTACTTTAACACGACTCGTTTTAATTGCAGGATTTTGATATAAAAATGATGTTCATATTGTTTTTAAGGACAATAAAATGTAAAAAGTGCAAACTAGGACAGTACCTAAACATTTTTTTTTTCTTCTCTTTATTCTTTTTTCTATTCTATATATAAAAAAGAATGTTTGTCTGTCTTCAATTTTCTCGAAAATTACTAGACCGGTATCGCTGAAAATAGGACAGTTTGTTCGTATTAGTGCCGGGAAGGTTTAGAGAGTAGTTTGAATTAAATCGAATATGTAAAGCTGTTGCTACAACGTTTTAAAATTAGTATGAAATACATTGAACCCGCCATATTGTATCAAGGTTAGCCCATAGATATACCACTTTGGTTAGCCATAGATTACATATTCAAGTAAGAAGGTTTGTTTGAGTATAATATTTTCAAAATTGAAAACACAAGTAGGTCTCGTACTTAAGAACTTTATTATTTAGATATATTTTTGGAAAATTAATTGTTGGAATGAAATAAAATTTTCAAATTAATGTTTACTTGTTTAGAGATAGTGATAGTCGTCACAAGGCATTCCTTTCGCTGTCAAATCAATAATGGCACCCAAACGACAAGCAAGAATTCACAAAATCATAACTTTATTAAAAAAATAATAATAATCCCGAGCAAGGCCGAGTACCCGTCAGCTAGTTAAAAATAAATAGTTTAAAAATCACCTATGAATTTATGTTGTTAATTTATTTATTATTTTCGATTACCGTACAAATCGCCCAACTACCTGAAGTCGGTGAGACTATGGCTTTCCAAATCGGGGTATGTTGTGGGGTTGAAGTGAGTGGGAAGGGGGGAGAGGTTGGGGAAGAAGGTTTAGAAGTATGTGATCATTCAGATCTGGTCACTAAAAACGGCTAATACCTTTTCAAGACACATTTAGATATGACAACATTTAAACAGTTTTTCGATATCTCCAGCACATCTGCCATAGGTCACCCCAAGTAATTCGCTATGGCAGGTGATTGAGCATGCGTGCCCGGGTTCATGGGGTGAAGTGTGTCCAGATCTTGGCTGCGGATGCGTTTGCACAGCAGCCGCATGGCGGGCCGGATCGCAGAGGTTGGTTGAGGGAGACCCCTTTACTTCTCCAACCGGACCCTCTCGACACAGCAGTGGAAGGAGTGGATTAAAACGTCCGTCAATTCTGGATACAGTAACTCCCAGATTCCTTCATCCCAGAAGTTATTTTCCTTCCATTCCTTAAAAATACCCTCCACATAAAATCCTTAAAGATAACAAAGGCCCTGGCGCAAATTATGTATTTTCCTCGGGGCCTTCTGTGTGAAGTTATTTTTAAATAAAATACATATTGTTAGAAAAAATATTGCATGACTGTTACCACCGGTGTTTTATTGCCGTTTTATATTTATTCTGCCGGAACGGCGAATAGCGCACCATAGAAAAATAATTATTCTACTGTTTTAATAATGAATATAATGTTAGCTGACTCTTCGGAAAGTAGCATTTTATTTCATTATATTTGTTGCTTATTACATCTTACTGTGTTTGTACCGTTAACGTATGGGTCGCTTCGCAGTAATTATTCTTATATTTATCAGTGGTTTTCAAGCTAGGTAGGCACTGTTAACTGTAAAAGTAACACAATTAATAATCGAGAATGTCAATCTTGTAGAGGCGAACAAAATAAGGATTTGCACAGATGCTTGCATGTTTCAATTTCAGTAAATTAATGAAATCATCAAATTAATGAATTAAAGGCACACAATATAAAAGCTTTCTAAATATTAAAATTCTGTCAATAATTCTTGCTGTGCCTTTCTCGCTGTAAAACAATAAGTTAGCATAAGCAAGACAAAATGCTGTTCCTCGATGACTCTTACAAGGATCACACTGTCTGAAT